>LT990242.2:2646853-2689353 GCA_900257145.2 Plasmodium billcollinsi
ACTTTTACAACATTTATGATAATAATTTTATAATAATTGTTATAATTCTTTTTTTATAATTATTTATTCAATATCTGCATTGGTTGTTGATAAGGATGCATTCATTATATTTAAATTATTTAATCTTCTTTTAGTTATAACTGAAATGTATACAATTGCAATTACTCCAATGAGAAATCCAACAAACAGAATTATCAAATTCGTCCAATGGTTTTCTAATTCTACAAAATGAAAAAAGAAATATATATAATATAAAGATAATATAATATAAACATAATATAAACATAATATAGATATAATATATATATACAATATAATATAATACAATATAAACATAATATAAATATAATAATATTAACCTAAATGATAATATATACATATAAACATTTTGGGAAAAAAAAAAAAAAAAAAAAAAAAAATAGCTAGCCAACTAACTAATTCGATTATTTTACATGAACAGTGTAAAACTAATTACCTGACAAATTGGAAATATCCTGCAAGAGCACACCAATATATACAAATAAAAATATGCCTATATGGAAAAAAAAGAAATAAAAATAAAAGGTATTTTTTTGTTATGGATAGAATTATACGTGTACATAATGAATATTTCCCATATATATATATATATATATATATTTATTTATGAACGTTTTATGTATTTTTCTTACTGGGTAAGGCTGATATAGATCCAATGGCAAAATGCTTATACTTTAAAGATGTGACTCCCAATATATAACTAACAACGGATGCTGGTAGTATAGGGGAGAGACGAATTAGTAATACGAAGGATAATCCATTTGTATTAATTGCTTGATTAAAGGCCATATATATTGGATATCCCATTAACTTTTTATATATATAATTATGAATTAAATATCTAGAAATAAAAAAACATAAAGACATTCCTAAAACATAACCTACTGCTACTGAGAAGACTGCAACAAAAATACCAAGAACTTTTCCATAAACTCCTGAGAAAATTAATCCTGAGCCCACACACATAATTTCTACTGACATAAATAAAGGTGATAAAAATGTAAACAATAATATAAATAAAAGTATACTCCATGATCCTTGTTTTCCTACCCATTCAATGACAATATGTATAATGTTTAAAAAATTTTTAAATCTAGTAAAAAGAAAAACTACTAAAATAAAAAATAAAATCGCAAGCATAATTTTCCCCGCTATTACCATTTTCGACCTTGTACTATTACGTCGAGATGATATAAAATCTTCAGATTCAATAAGTATTATGTTCTCTAAATTTTTATCATTATTATATTTCTTTTCAAAATCATAATGTGTTTCTAAACACTCATCATTACTATCATAATTAATATTTATATGATTATATTCATTTGCATTGTTCATTTGCTGATGTAGTGGTATTTTATTTATTAATTTAATTTTCTCCATACTTGTTTTGTTCTTTTTATTTTTTTTCATATATTGAAAGTTACTTGGATTATTTGACAAGTAGTCATTATAATTATTATTATTATTATAAATATTATCATTATCATCATCATGTTTTACACTTGTGTCGTAATTATAATTTATTCCAGAGTTATAATGTTGATTTAATAGCTCTGTTTCTTTCTCATTTGGGTTATATATAGTATCATAATCTTTAGGTAGGTACTCGTATTTTTTCTTCTTATGATTCTCTATATGCGCCATATTTATATGTCCTATAATGTTACTACTATGTTTATCTTTAATATATAAAAAAAAAAAAAAAAAAATAATATAAGGAAAAATTTCGCGTTAATTATACAAGTTGTGTGAGAATATATATCATAAATAAAATAAAAAAAAAATATTGGCTCTTGAAAAAAGATAATTTTTTTTTCTCTCTTTTTTTTTTTGGAATAAATGTGATTGTATTTATTATTAATATGTTAAGGTTATTCTTGGTATATTTTTCTTATTTATTAATAACTGATATTCTACATTTATTTATATTATTTAATTTATTTGTTTTATTTTTATTTTATTTTTTTTTTTTCCTCTCCTATAAATTATATGATACTCTTTTATATAAGTATATATATATATATATATATATATATATATCTTATAAAACATGTATTACATATGATACTTATATTTTTTTTTTTCTTTATTTCACTTTTTGGAGGGATCTATGGTGAGAACATAAAAAAATATAAACACATGAATAAAAAAAAAAAAAAAAAAAAAAAAAAAAAAAAAAAAAAAGACTTCAATATAAATAAATACATACATATAAATACATATATATATATATATATTTAATAAGGTATGAATGAATATTTTGTCTAAATTATAAAACATCCATTTTCTTCTATTAACTAAATATGTATATATTTTTCTTTTCTTTTTTTTTGTGTGTGAAAATATTATACATTTAAACAATATATATATTTATGCATTATCTCCTTTTTGTATACATATATTTAAAAAAAAAAAAAAAAAAAAAAAAAACTTTCAATATATATTTTTACATATACATGCTTATATATATGTGGGACAAAAAAAAGAAAAAAATGATTTAAAGGAGAAAATTATATATACACAACAAATATATAAATATATATATTACATATATTATGTATTATTTTATATTTAATATTCATATGAATAAATTCAAATGTGAATATATTCATATATATATATATATATATATATATATAATAATAACATAACTATACAGCAATTTTATAAAAAGTGAAACAAATTACGTTTTTTTTCATTTACAAAAAAAAATAAAATAAATAAGTGCTATTAAATCTTATATATGATATATTCAATATAAATGCAGAAACAGAACAGAAAAAAAGAAAAGGAAAAAATTATAAAACATAATATAATATATATTATAAAATATTTTTTGTTTAAAAAAATAATAAAAATGAAATTATTCCAATGATATATATATATATATATATATATATTATAAGTATATTTATTTATATAAGTATATTTGATTTTTTCATCTCTTCGTGTGGTTATAAAATGAATTTAAAAAAAAATATTTGTTACATAATTTAATCTTACAGAAAAAAAAAAAAGAAAGAAGAAAATAGGTCTTTTTTATTTTATTTTTATTTAACTGTTATATTTTTTTTAGTTATAAATAAATATTATATATATAATATATTGTTTTATATGTAATATTAATTATATATTATATTTATATATATATATATATATATATATAATATAATTAATATAATACAATATATATACAACACAAATATATATATAATATGAAATATAATTTAAATATAATTATATATAAATATAATATATATATATATTTATTTATTTATGTACAATTTTTTTTTTTTTTAATAATAACAGCAATGGTGGTAATATATATATATATATATTATATTACAATTTATACAATTTTATTTTATAGTCAAAAAATTATTTTTGTCGTAATTTAATTTTTTTCTCGAATTTTTTTATACATGCCCATTTATAGATATTTGTAAATAAATTCAGATATAATATTATATATATATAAGTATAAATATATATATATATATATATATATATATATATATATATATATATAGTTAAATATAAAAAATTGTATATATAAAATAATAAATATATTTTTTTATATTTATTTTATATGCATTTATATAGAACTTTTTTTTTCCACTTTTTTTAGAAAATGGTATAATATAATATATATATATATATATATATATATATATATGTATAATATTGAATTATTATTTTTATAAAATTATCATTATAAAAAGAAAAAAGAAACGTATTCTCTTTCTCCATAAAAATATATACATTTATGAGAGAAAGAGAACATTATATAAACCTTTTATGAACACGAAAAAGATTATAAATTTAAATTCATAGATTATATATATATTATTACATTTTTCTATGAAATTTTTAAAACAATTAAAAATATAAAAAATTTTGAATATTAAATAATTTATAATAAAAATAAAAAGGAAAATATATGAGTCTACATATTTATTATGTATATATAAATATGTAATTATTTCATTTTTATAATATATACTTTATTATATATATTTATATATATATTTTATATTTGTGTGTTTTTTTTTAATCTTCTTCTTCTTTTTGTTTGATTCATATATTTATGGGGTTGTGTTAGAATGGTAAGAAAAAAAAAAATAAATATAAAAAGCCGCAAAGTGCAGAAAGTAAATATTTAATTAATTAAAAGAAGAGATCGAAAAAAGGAAAAAGAAATTATAATGATATAGAAAAAATATATTACATTTAAAAATAATAACAGATATATTTTTGTTGTATGATTCTTTCTTTCTTTTTTTTTTTTTTTTTTTTTTAAACTAAATGCACAAGGTTTATATTTTCATTAATTTAAATATATTACTATTCTTGTTTCTTTTTTATTATTATTTTTTATTAATTTATAAATATACAAATTTTTTATTTCACAGTAAATAATAATAGTTCATTTTTATATGTTTTTTTTTTAATAATATAACATATTATGTGGATTATATTGAGTGTAAGTTATTTATATATTTCATTGTTACCTTTATTACAAAATATTATTTATGAAAGAAAAATATATTTATAATAAATATATATATATATATATATGTAAATACATATATGATATATTTTATGTATATTAAATTTTTTTTTAAAATAGCTTTTATCTAATTTTTTGATTTAAGCATAAGGCGTTAAGATGATTTATTTTTATTAAATTTGAAATTGAATAAAATATATAATTATATATATATATATATATATATATATATATATATATATATATATATATATTTAAAGTATCATTTTAATAAGTTAAAATAAGTATTATATACACATATATATTAAATAATATATTTATATCCTGTCATTTTTATAATGATCTGTAGTTTTTATTTAAAATATTTTTTTTTTTTTTTTTTTTTTTTTTGTATACCCCGATTAATTATATTTATTAAATTTAAACGTTTGTTTTATGTTACATATAAATAATATATATATATATATATATATATATATATATGTATATGTTTACGTTTTAATATTAGGATAATTTTATATTATCATGTTTTATATTTGTTATTTAAAAATATAATGAGATGTTAAATATGTGTAATCCGTTAATTTTATATAGTGGACCTCCATTTTAAATTGCACTTGAGATATTTTTGATAAGGTAGTGTTTAATTTTTTTTTTGTCTTTTTTTTTTTTTTTTTTTTTTTTTTTTTCCCTTTTAATTTTAAAAAAAAATAACATTTCAATATATGTGGTAATGAATAATATGAAAGCATTTGTGAATAAGGTAAAAACTAAAACTGAAAATATATGATAAAAAATGAAATATGTATATGTTAAAATATATAAATATATATCAATATATCAATATATATATAGTATGTATTAATGTGTTTTTATTCCGCTTTACCATCTTTTTTTAGATCCAATTTCGCAAATCGAGCGAAAGTTTAAAAGAAGACGATGAATTTTTTCTAGAGAGAAAGCAATTAAATTCTCTTCATAATTATTTTTCTCATTCATTATTATATTTAGAAAGATTAGAAGATGCAATAAAAAATATAAATATAATGATAAGTGATTTAAATAGAAGCTTAATGTTATTCTTTGAGCAAGAAGTACATCTGGATATAGTAAAACATGTTTCTTATATATTAGATTCTTTTAGTGATGTAAGAGAAAAAACAACTAGCCGAATTGCAAAATCAAGAGTGCTAGTTAATAATACATTAGATAAAATAAAGAAATTACAAACTTTATGTATAAAAAAAAAAAATTTAGGTTCATCTATTGATCATTATGAAAAAAAAATTAGGAAGTTACAAATGGTTCCTTCACCTAATCAAAAACATCTTGATAAAATTATTAGAAATCAACATAAATTAAATATTGTAAAAACTGATTTTTTACAACATCATGAATACATAAAGAAGGGATTTGATATTGTTTTGGAAAATAAGACGAACAAAGTTTTGTTCGACGCGAGGAAGGTAAGAGAAGTATAATAAGGCATTCAAAGTATACACATATATATATATATGTATATATCTTTATATTTATATATATATTTATTTGTTTATTTATTTAGGATTTAGAGCTTCTTCTAAGTTATTTTTCGTTAATGAATTCTGTATCCCTTAAGTTAAAAGACCCCTTAAAGGAATTAGTAATAACAAAAAATATAAAAAAAATAAAAAATAAAATAAAATAAAAAGAAATATGGTATTTTCAATTTATATAAATACATACATATATATATATATATATATATATATATATATATATATATATATGTATATACCGATTTTTATATTTACTTTATTTTAGAAATTCAAGTATCAGGATGTCAAATCTGACAAGTTCCCTGTTGAATACAACTTTTTTCTGGAAGAAGAAGATAGGATGAATATTTTTGCAGATCCGAAAAAGTTTGAATATCGAAATCCTTTTAATCAAGAAATCTCACGTATAGAAAATAAACATTATAAACATTCGACTAGCGAAAAGCATGCAACTACTGCAGAACAAACAAATGAGAAAAAAGAAAACGGTTTTTTTAAAATAAAATCTCTTTTAGGAGTTAATGATAAATCTGTACAAAAAGTTAAAAGTTTATCATCTCCTAATATTACACCTATATTCCCTCAGTGATAATTATAAAAGGAATATATATATGTATATGTTTGGATATATATTTTTTTACTTTTGTTTAATAAATTTTAAGTTTTAAAGTGGATATGTATATATATATATATATATATATATATATATATATATAGATATATACGTATAGATACTTATGTATATTTATATATATGTATATTTTTATATATATCCTTATTAATTCTTCATAATATTATTGTGTGTGTCAGCATTTATATTGACATCACTGTACAACCTGGTTTTTTCCCTCTTCTAATTTTTTATTTTAAAATATGATTTGTTTTATTTATAAAATATATGACCTTTACAAAATATGCATATATTATATTAATCATAATATATATATATATATATATATATATATATATATATATATATGTAAAATGTATTATGTTAATATAAATTTTTTATAAAATATCATTTATAATTTTTTTTTAATACTTTAAAATTATACCAATGTATATTTTTATGTTATTTTTTATATTAACAAAATATCCTATTTCATCATTTTATATGTTATTTTATTTCTATCATAATTTTCATATATTATTTTTAATTTTTTTTTTTTTTTTTTTTTTTTTTTTTAATTATTTGATTTGTTTATAATTTACAATTTATATACATAATGAACATATGTTTCTAAACAGTATTATATATGATACCCTTGATCATTATGTGTTTTTAAAATTTAATTGTTTTTACCACTGATAATATACAATAAAAATGTACACAAGTATGATGCAAGATGTAAAAAATATAAAATACATATAATATATATATATATATATGTATATGTGTGTATACACTTAAATTTATCCGAAAAAAAAAAAAAAAAAAAAGAGAAATTTAAATTAAACTACAGTAAAAATATGTTAAACATATATGTATAAATCAATATGGACATAATTTAAAAAAAAAGTAAAAAAGGAACATACATAAATGAATAAATATATATATATATATATATATATATATATGTATATATTATGTTAGGTATCTTTTGTCCTTTTCAATATTCCCAGATGTTTAAATTTTTTAATTTTTCTTTCTTTTGATATATTCAAATTTATAATAGTTCATTTGAGTTTTTTCTTGGGTCTTAATTGATTGGTTCTTCCGCATTTTTTATTTCTGCAGTTGGTAGCTCTTGGGTGTAATCTAGCATAACATTTTCTACAAATTAATTTTTGACAATTGTATTTTTGAGCTAGTTGTGCTAAGGATGGTTCTATAGCTCCTCCTCTTAATCTTAAAACCTGTACACAAGAAAAAATAAAAAATATATATAGTAATAAATGAATTAAATATACACATAGATACATACATATAAATATATATAAATAAATATATAAATATAAATATATATATATATATATATATATATATATTACAAAAGGAATAGAAAGATTTTTCTTTATAATATACATTATTTTATGTAAATATGTTATATTTTTTCATTAGGACTTATTTTTATAATTCTCAATAAAAGAGTATTTACATATTATATATATCTATATATATCTTTCAATATATACATATCTTTATTTGTTTATTTTACCAAGTGTAACGTAGATTCCTTTTGAATATTGTAATCTGATAAGGTCCTTCCATCTTCTAATTGTTTTCCAGCAAATATTAATCTTTGTTGATCAGGAGGAATTCCTTCTTTATCTTGAATTTTTGCCTTAACATTCTCAATCGTATCAGATGGCTCAACATCAAGGGTAATTGTTTTTCCTGTTAATGTTTTTACAAAAATTTGCATTTTCTTAAAATAATGAAAATAAAAAAAAGAAATTTAAATTCTACCTTTTTTTTTTTTTTTTTTTTTTTTTTAGATGAAAATTTTCAAAAAAATTTATTTTTTAATAAATTATAATTTTTGAAAATTATCAGTTTTCTTTTTTTTTAATTATACAAGAAAATATGTATTTATTAAAATTTATGTTTTTTGTTTTTAAATTTTAAAATAAAAAAAAAAATATATATATATTATATATATATATATATATAAATATATATATTATATATATATAAATTGAATTTTTTTTTTTTAAATATGCATTTATACTTTTTAAAAACTCTTATATTTTTCGTAAAATTTTTTTCTTTTTGTAAAACGCGAATATAATTAAAAGAATAAAATAAATAAATATTTTATATTAATTATATATATATATATATATATGTATAAAATAATATTTTTGAGTAAGTTATTATAAATTTAATAATAATATATACTTATTATATATATATATATATTATTACATATATAAAATATATATATCATATATTTTATTCATTTTATTTTTTTTCTTTATTGTTATGAGGTAACATAAAAAATAAAATATAAGGAAGAAAGTATTTTATTAATATAATATATATATATATATATACATATATATTATATAATATATATATATTTTTAATATAATATTTTATTTATAATCATATATATATTTTTGATTTATGCGTTTGCAAATGTACATAAATCTATCATTTTTAAATAACTTTCATCACCGCATGTATTATATATATATATAATAAAAATATATATAATATAATTTATTTATAATACAAGATATATAATATATATATATATATATATATATTAGTAACAATGCCTTTTTCTTCATACGTATATTATTATTATATATATATATATATATAACATAACATTTTTCACATAAAAAAAGGGTCCAATAAAAAATGTAATATAATAATCATCCAATATTTTTGAAAATAATAATTTTATACTTTGTTTTATAGAAATTTATTAAATATTATTTTATATTTTATTTTATTTTTTTTCTATTTTTTATAAATAATATGTGAACATATAATAAAATTTAAGCAACATGAATAATATTAAATAATATAATGAAATATAATATGTAAAAAAAAAAAAAAAAGAAAATTTTTTTTTGTAAAATATATTAATTATTCTCATATTATTTTAAACTTTTGAGAATAAATTATAAAATAATATTTCTATAGAAAGTGTTGTTGATATTTAGGTATATATTATAAATATATGATATTATACAACATTTAATATTAATAGTATAAAAATGACATAATAAAAATATGTGCTTATTTTTTAATTTGTTGAAATAATTATAAATATATATATATATATATATATAATAAATATATTGTACATATGAATGTACTAAATTATATCAACAAGAAAAGGACCACGTTAAAAAATTAAGTTACGTCTATTACAGTTTATATTTATTGTTATAGATTTATTATTATATTTTAATATAATATTTATTATTTTAAATTTAAAAAAAAAAAAATTACAGTGCATATTAAATTCAAAAGTATATTTGTGTAAAATTATCTTTCAAATGTTATAGTATGTAAGTATATAATGTTTGAAAATACGGATTATTTTTAATGGTTATAAAATAAAAAAGAATAAAATAAATTTTATACGATATTACTTATAAAATATATTTTGTTTGCATTTTATAGTAATGCACAATTAGAGTTGCTATCCTTTTTATGATAAATAATGGTTGTAGCAATTTGATTATGAAATTTATGAGTATATATATATATATATATATATTTATTCATATTTATTTATTTTTCAATATTTATAAAATGAATCCATTGGCTAATACTCAAAATGTGAATAGTGAAGAGTCACCTAATAATACTGAAGGTGAAAAGTTAGTAAAGTGTGCTACCTATATTAATAATGAAAAGGTTTATGAATGTTCATCTGGGATTTCATCAGTTGATAAAATTAACAACATTAATAATGAAAGGGTAGATATATTTATGAATAATAATAACTTAACTGAGCATATTAAGATTATAATGGGTCACGTAAATGATTACTTCACCAAAAAAATAAATGATGAAAAACAAAATTAATTATTCCTGAAATATATAGTTCTTCCCTTTTTTAAAAAAGTGATAATTTTTTTTTTATGTTAATAAATGTTTTATATATTTTATTATATATATATATATATATATATATATATATTTTTCTTTTTTTTTTTTATTTATGTTAACATTTATTTGTTTATGTATTTATAAACTATTAATAGACACAATAATATTATATTTTATATTTTTTTTTTTTTTTTTACTTTAAATATATATGACTTTTAAAAAAAAAAAAAAATTTAACATAATAAATTTAAAAGGGAGGAAATTTTTATTTCTTTCACATTTAATTTATATATTATATATATATATATATATATATATATATTTCATAAATATATATATTTATTTTTTTATTAATAAGAATTTTAAATATTATGATGTGTAAAAAAAAAAAAACATAAAAAAATGCTCATAAAATTTTGGTTGTTCATAAAAGAATTTTTTTATTTTATATTTTGGCTGTAATTTTATAGTACGTAAAAAAAAAAAAAAAAAAAAAAAAAATTATGAACAGTTCAGAAAAAAAAACAGTCATATCTATTTATATAATTTTCATATATGTAT
The DNA here is from genome assembly GCA_900257145.2 of Plasmodium billcollinsi. Lineage (NCBI taxonomy): Eukaryota > Apicomplexa > Aconoidasida > Haemosporida > Plasmodiidae > Plasmodium > Plasmodium billcollinsi. The sequence continues at coordinate 2,658,021 of LT990242.2, forward strand.
AATTTTTATTTGTTTCACCTTTTGAATAACGAACATTTTTTGTTCTATATGGTGCATGTTTTTATATTCTTATTTTGTAGAAACGCAAAAGGAGATATTTTACCAACTGACAAAAAAAATATATGATTATTTAATAGAAGATAGACTGACTATTGTTATATATATATATATATATATATATATAAATACATAAATATTTATATATTTATATTTTCCTTTTGAATTGTATATATTAATTTTTGCAAACGAATTTATAAAATATAAATTTGGGTGTAAATGATTTATTGAATTATATTTATACATATAATATATATATTAAATTTTTTTTTTTCTTTTTTTTTTTAATTTTTTAGTTTTATATATAACATCAATATATGTCTACATAATAAATTAAAATGATTTCTTTTGCTCCAAATCATATAAAGAAAAAAATAAAATGATTAAATATGAATTAATAAAATAAATTATATCTTGAAAAAAAGGTATAAAATATATATATATATATATATATATATATATGTATATGTGTATTTATAAAAATTTTCTTTTTTAATAATATTCGAAGTTCTATGATGGAACGTAAAAAAGCAATGCCACTAATAAAAAATGAAGATGAACTTTCAAAATGTATTGAAATATTAAGAGTAAAAAGACAAGAAATTCATGAGCAAATTATTAAGGTAATAAATTGTGTAAAAACGTAACATATAAATATATATAAATATACATATAAAAGTGTATAAATAAATTAATATATATATATATATATATAAATATATAAATTTTTTTTTTTTTTCATATTACATGAGGAAGAGGACAAAGAAAGAATACAGAAAGAGATTGCTATGCTAAATGATAAATTGCAAGAAGTGTGTCACAGTATAGCAAAAAAATTACAAACACGTTTAGAATATGATAGAACAATAAAAGAAACATCAGCTGCCTACACAAAAATAAGGGAATCAGCTAAATCATTATTACATATTTTAAAAAGAGAAGAGAGTCATCTTGGAAATAAATTATATAGCGGAACGTCTGAAGAAGATTTAAGATCCCTTAGAGAATTGAGAAATATACAAAATTGAAAGTAAAATATGTAAAAAGAAATGCTAGGTATATAATAAAGGATATTATAGGGGGCCACATATGTCAAAGCCTTTTATATGAATATTCAAAAATTTTTATATATATAGCAATGTTTATGATATATAAAAGTGCGCTAAGGAACGCACCCATAAAAATATTTATTAAATATATTGTATATGTTAGCTTTTAAAAAATATAATTAATATTACGTATGATTTTTTCGACGAAAGAAAGTATACTCATGAATAATTTATACGTTCATTTTACAATGGTATAAAAAAATTATATATTATATAAATATATATATTGTATATATACATATATATATATTTATTTATTTAGTTATTAATTTTTTTTTTTTTTTTTTTTTTTTGTTAAAAAACTTGATATAGTGTGCATTATTTTTGTGTACAAAAATAAACCTGTATATGATTTTTTCATATTAATTATACATAAATTAAAATAGTTTTTCTTTTTTCATTTCACAAAATATTAAAGAATAATGAAAAATGTAGAAATTCATTGTCTTTGTATATTTATCCGTATATAATATAAATAGATATTACTGACTCCCACTGAGAACCTTTTTTTTTTTTTTTTTTTTTTAATTAATAAAAAATTTAAAAGATGATTTTTTGAACAGTAGGAAAAAATAAGAAAAATAAAATAAAATGTATATATAAATATAATATACTTGCATATATTCACATTAATGAAAAATGAAAGAAAATTAAAAATTTGTAAAGTAAAAATTTATAAGTTGTATATTTTTCCTTTTTCCATGTAAATACAGTTTATATGTATAGCTTAATATATATATATATATATATATATATATATATATATATATATATTTTTTTTTTTTTTTATTTGTTTATTTTAATTTTTTCAGCAAGATGAGTAATGTAAATAAAGAAAAGAGACTACTACTTTTAATTACTCGTGTGAATATGCTGATAAATTTATTACAGACAAGATTAGCTTATCCATTAATATATCCATTTAATACTACAGCATTGAATAATGAGAAATCTCTGAATTTATATTTGCAAAAGTTAAGAAAGGAAGGAAACTTTGATGAGAAAACATTTATGAAATCCTTAGGGTTTATTACCCCTTCCATTATATGCTTAACAAAATTAGTATATATCTTAAAAGCAGGTTATTCACTTTGTAATTACACAGGAGTAAATAATAAAATGATATATATAGAAAAAAAAAAAAATAACAATAAAAATGTGAACCTGTTAAATGAACATGAGAAAAAATTACATTTATTGAAACCTCAAGTGTGGAGATTACTCAAACCAAACGACGAAATGAACACGAAACATTTAAAATGGAGAAAATGAAAAATATAATACATATGTAATATATATATATATATACATATATATATTAAGGTTATATATAAATATATTATTATGGTAAAATTATATATATTTTTTTTTTTTTTTGCCTTTCATAATATTACCAAACTAAAAAAAAAAAATATATATAATAAAGGAATATTTAATTAAACATATAAATGAATTATTAAAAGTGTTATTGAATTGTTCAGAAAATATAAAAAAAAAAAAAAAAAAAGAATTTAATATATGATAAATTATTAAATATATATATATATATATATATATATATATATATATTATATATTATAATGAATGTAATATTATGAAATTCTTGAATAGAATTTAAAAAAATGTGTGTAATTTGTTTTAATTTTTAATTTATTATTTATTTTTTTTTTTTTTTTTTTTGTATAAGTTTCACTTTATGTCAACTCCTAATTTTTTGAAGATATCTTTAATATTATTGTGTCTCTCTAAGATTTTTAGAAATTTCATTTTTATACGTGGATCTCTTAACAAGAAAGGTTTATTAACAATTTTACAGACATCTAGATCATTTTTATGACCATCTTCTGAAAATTCTTTCCATCCCAATAAGTTGAATTGATAACATGTACAATCTTCGTATTGATTATTTTTATTTTGTGCATTTGATTCATTGGTTGTTTTTTGTTGTTGATTTGTTTCTACATTATTATTATTATTATTATTATTATTATATGATTGGTTGGTTTCATATGTATTTGTTGTATAATTTTCATGATTATGAATATTATGATCATTTGTAATAAACATGTTATCATTTTTACAATTCTTCTTGTTAATATTATTATTATCGTCGTTGTTGTTATTATTATTATCGTCGTCGTTGTTGTTTGTTATGTTATTTATTTGTTTTCCAAGTATATTGTTATTTTCTGAGTTATATGTATAAATATTTACATTTCCATTTTGCTCATTCTTGTTTATCATATAATTTGAATTGTTGTGATCATAATTATTATATTGGTCTTCTCCCTCTTGATAATTATCATCATAATCATCATCATAATTATTATTATTGTAAATATCATCATAATTATCATATTCATTTTCTCCTTCCTGATAATTATAGTAATTATCATCATCATTATCATCATAATTATTTTTATTTTTATTATAAATGTCCTCATTTTGATAAGTATTATTTAATCCATTTGATAAATCTTTAGTAGTTACAATTTTTGAATTATCGAATTCGTTTGTCATAGAAGTTGCTATAATATGATTTTGTTCATGTGTGCTATTTATATTATCATTTTTATTTTTATTTAATATTAAATAATTACTCTCCTTTTGTTCATTTGTAATATTATTTGTTAGAACTTTTGTATTATTATTATTATTATTATTATGGATATCTGCTCTTTCCTCAATATTAATAAGTGCTGTATTATTATTTTGCGCTACATTAGATGCTTCATAATCATCAACATGTTTTGAAGGTGCTCTTGATGATAGTGTTTTTCTATTTCTAAAAGGATCTTCAAATGTATTTTTATCTGATTTTTTATATTGTTTTGCTTTTGTATTTATATTTTTTAAATTACTAAATTGTACTTTTTTATTTTCCAATTTTTGATTTTCTTCTATATCTTTTAAAATTTTTATATAATTATATAATAAATGATTCTCATCAATTTCTTTAGTTTTATTATCTTGAGCTATATCAAATACAATGAAACTCTTAATGTCTTCATCATTTTCATTCAAATATATTTTAGATTGAATATCTGAAAAAAAATGAGAACAATAATCATATAATTTTTTATTAACTGATGGAATTATATTATTTGAATTTATATTTTTTATTGTTAATAAATAATTATTATCTAAATGTTGATGTGATTCATATCCTTTAATGATTTTATTTAATATATTCTTTGAAAAAAATACATCAACCATTTTATTATATAAGTATTTATTATTAATCATCAAATTTATATTATTAAACATATTATGAAAAAAAAACAAATATCCCTTATTATTACAAAATATATTAAAAGAATTATAATCATTATTTTTACAATCATTCTTGTGTATTAATGTACTATCAACAGGTATACTTTCATTTTCTTCAGTTCTCATTTTATTAAGGTTATTTAAGTTCACTTTATTCTCTTCTTCATTATCATCATAAACATTTTTGTTCATTTCATTATCGGTATCATTATTTTCTCTTTTCTTCTTTTTTGTGGGGGGATCCTGTTTATCAAATAAATGACTCGTTTCACTCTTATGTATATGTGCATGTTTTTTCATCTTTTCTTTAGCATACAAATTGTTTAATTCATTTAAATTATATGAAGCGAATATGAGAAAATCCTTAAAACTAATGTACGGAACAAAACACATATCTAGATGAAGAATGGCATCTTTGATTAATAATATTTTTTTTATCAAATTTAATACATATTTTGAGAATATATCCAATGAACTCTTCAGGTTAATATGAAAGTCGTCATGGTAATTATTATCACCATAATGGTCATCATCTGGATTATTTATATTATCATTATTTTTGTTATTTATATTATCATCATCTTCATCATTTTTATTATCATCATCTTCATTATTTTTATTATCATCATCTTCATCATTTTTATTATCATCATCCTCATCATTTTTATTATCATCATCTTCATCATTTTTATTATCATCATCCTCATCATTTTTATTATTATCATCTTCATCATTTATATTATCATTACTTTCAACAAAAGATGGATCCTCACAAACTTTAATATGATTTCCCAATTTTCCGTCCATCTTTCTAATTACAAAATCATACAAATTATTTAAACTATGCAAAATATTATTTAAAAAGTCTTTTTTAAAGTCTTCTAAAAATTTGACAAGCTTTTTATTATGAGCATTACAATAATCAGTTTTAACATTTTTTGTATTCGTTGAACCCATTTCAGACACTTTATTTGTTGATATATCACATTTGTTTCGTTTTATCTGGACTTTTTCATCTGCTTTATTAATTTTTTCCCTTATACCTTTATTTTTGTCAACTCTTTTTATTTCTTTATTTATATATTTCATAAGAATAGGTGGGAATTCTGTGTGAACTAACCGGAAAAGTATAAAAAGTGAATTGTAATTATAATTTATTATTGTTATAATTATATTTAATATAATATCTATTATATATACATATTCATATAATTCAATAATCTTGTAATTCGTTTCTTCTATTATATCAAAGTAAAAGGAAAAGAAGTCCAACAAATTACCGATATTAATGTGCTTATTTAAACGTACACAAAAATCGTAAACATGGAAAAAAAATATTTCATCATTATAATATTTTATATGTTTATATATTCCTTCATTCTTATAATGATGATTATATATAATATCACAATTTGTTTCGTGGTCTTTATTATTGTAATCAGTATTATTTTTTTTTTTTTCATCCTTGTTCATATTTATGATAATATTTTTTCCTCGTGCCTTATAAAATATGCATGGGATCTTTTTCCTGTGGTCTTTGTAATTATGTATATATCTAAAAAATAGATTTATTAAATTTTTTTCTACTTTAAAGAATGTAAAGAAATAAAAGATTTTGTTTTTTATTATTTCATATATATTTATTAAACAATATTGTACTGTTTTTAAATCTACATAATCTGTATATTTATAAAGTATTTCTTTATTATTTCGATCAACTATATTTTTCGTATTAATCAATTCAAAATAATATTGTATAAAATATTTTATATATTTTATATAATTCGGACATGAAAATAATTCTTTTTCATTATATTGTAATGAATTCACCGATCCTGATTTACAATAATAAGAAGGTTCTTTATTATATCCCTTTATTGATTGTTTCTGAACTTTATTAACATATTCTCTTTCTTTAAAAAAATGATCTTTATGATAAAATAAATTATCATCATTATAAAATAAATCATCATCATTATCATAAACTAAATGATTATCACTATTATTAATATTTCTTTTTTTTTTTGTACCCTCTAAATTGTTCTTAACTTTATTAGTTTCCATATTCTCACTTGTGTTATTATAAAAAATTGAATGCTTATGGAAAAATAAGAAAAAAACATATGCATACCCATGAAATATGGTACTTGATATTTTTATTATAAAACGTATTAACTCCTGGGGAAATATCTTCTTCAAGTTATTAATAAAATTGTATAATATAATCAATAATTTTTCACAAGGGAGATATAACAATTTTATTAATTTATTATAATTATTTTTGTAATTATTAAAGAAACAAATTTTTAATATATCTAATAGAAATGAAAACATATTTGATAATTCTTTAAGTAGATATATTTCTTCATTAAATGTATAATAAACATTATTTAATTGTGTAGAATTATATGAATAGAAAGAGAAATAATTAATCTTATTCATAACTATACTACTAGATCTATAATCCTTTTTATAATTTCCACTTAAAGCATTGAAATCTTTTAATTTGTTTATGATTTTATATATATGATCATATAATATAGTAAATATAGGTATTCTATGATTTATAAATATAACACAACATTGAACACTTAAACATCTAGCAATAATATTATTACTTTTACTAATTCTTATTATAAAATTTATATAATCACAAAAATCTTCAAAATTTGTATATTCCTTATTTTTTAATTCTTTTCGAATTAAAAATAATTTTGATCTTTCTTGTTCATTTAAATTATTCACACTAATATGTTGATCATATAAATATTCTTCTCTTCTTAATTTATTAAGTATAACATCTTCGTGATCATCTTCCTTCGTTTCATTATAATAATAATTATAATCACCTTCATTCTTATAATTATTATTATTATCAACTTCGTCATAATTATCATCATTTAATTGCAGAAAATTTTTTACTGAATATGGGCATGTTGTTGTAATATATTCTATTCTTTTTATTTTCTTAGATAAATTATTCTTATCATTTGAAGATAATAATTTGTCTCCTTTCCTCTCATCCGTTGTTAATAATATTGATTGTTCATATTTTAAATGTTCTCGTGAAACGTTCTTATTTTCTCTATAACTATTATTATTATTATTATTATTTAAATGATCATTAGATATATTCATACCACTATTCTTACCATAGGTTCTAGTATTATTATTACTGTTATTATTTAATATTCGTTTAGACGTTAAAAAAGACACACCCTTGAAATGATTTCCTAGAAAGTTTTTATTTAATACATTATCTTCAAAAGAATTATTGAGCATGCTATTTATTCCATTATTATTATTACCTTTCTCTTTCTGATTTGTTAATATGTCTATTTGATCTTTTATATTTTTAAAATTCATACTTAAATTTCCTATTAATGATATATAATTCTTTTTCATATAAAAACCCCTTTTCTTATAATCTTCAAAAAAAACTTCTTCATAATCATCTGAAGAATAATTTAAGTTGAATACACGGAAATGCTCACAATAATTTTCATTCATAATTTGCTTTCTGATATCTATATCACAACATAAATATAAACATTCATTTTTTCCTTTCTCATTCAAATAAAATGGATTATTTAATTTATAATATAAAATGATTTTTTCGAGTTCCTTATCTTTCCTTAAAAACATGTTATTCTGATAATCACTTTTTTTATCCATATATATATTATTATAACCATAAGAATTATATTCTTTATTTTCATATATATTTAAAACACTACCTCTTTGAGAATACAGATCATCTTTTTCTTCTTGTGATTGTAAGAGATGTGATTCTGATTGTATTTCTAATTCCCGTTCAAATTGATTCCCTTTTTCGTCGTGTTCTTTATCTTTATTTGATTTTCCAAATTGTTGTTTTTCTTCTCTATATTGTTCTTTCTCTTGTTTAATATTTTCATCTTCTACAACTTCTACATCTTCTATATCCTGTACATCTTCTACATCTTCTACATCTTCTTCGTTTATGTCTTCCTTCTTTCTTTCTCTTTGTTTCTTTTCATTTACTTCTCTTTCTTCTTTTAGGTATTCACGTTTTTCATCTTTAAAAATTAAAGAATTTTTTTTTTTCTTTTCTTCTATTTCTTCAACCTCTTCTTCTTCTTCTTCTTCATCGCTAAAAAATGTAATTCCGTCATTACTATTTAAAATGTTTGAATACAAAATAAAGGTTTCATAATTATTTTCATATATATCTAATTTGTTATAATTAGGTAAGCCTATAATAGTGTATTCTTCATTTATTGTATTACATATATTATCATTTATTTTTAAGTCCACTTTTTTTTCTTCCTCTATAAGATTATTATCCATATTTACTTCTTCCTTATTATTAAGTATTATGTCGTCTTTCATATTTTGTGTATGTTCATTTCTTTTACCCTTGGTACTACTATTTCGTTTTCCTCTTTTACCTTTCTTATTAGAACATTCATTTGTTTCTTGTTCTTTGGTCTTTTCTTCTGTATGGTGTTCATCATTATTCATTTGTTCCTTATCTTCCTTTTTAATCTCTTCAGCTTTGTTTTTTGGTTTCCTTCCAGCTCTTTTATTAATTGTTGTTTTTTTGATAGGTTCTTTTTTCTTGCTGCTTTTTCTTTTACCTTTTGGAAGTTTGATATCCTCCTCATCATTATTATAAGCACCTTGATTATCCTCATTATTATCAAGATTATCTTCATTATTATCAAGATTATCCTCATTATTATCAAGATTATCCTCATTATTATCAGGATTATCCTCATTATTATCTTGATTATCCTCATTATTATCTTCATTATTATCATCATCGTAAAAATCGTTGTTAATATAATCCAGATCATCTATTTCTGAGTCTTCCAAAATAAGTTCATCTTCTCTATTTTGCGTCCCTTGGTCTTCTTCCTCATCTTCTTCTTCCTCTTTTACATTCATCGCACTTTTCGTTCCTTCATAGCAAATATTTTTTAAATCCTTAGTAATATAAAAAGAATATACATACGACGGTAAAATATATTTAAAGTCCAAAAATGTTAGTAGTAGTAGCATTCCAGATGTACTATAAGAAGGAATTATTCTAGTATATTTTAATACCGAACGAAATAAAAAGGATTGATTATCAGATGTTTTGTTAAACCATAAATAAAATATCCTTAATATATATATTATATCATATCTTAATACATATATAGATGAATGATGATTATATTCAGTTATATTATTTGAACCTAACCAATCATTAAAACTTAATAATTTATTTAATAAATACAATAATGAATAAAATAATTCATTGTTCCTATAAGTTTTTAATGTTATGAATTCATTATTATCATGTGTTAAATTATAAAAAAAATTAAAGAGTACATTTAATATACTCTTAACAAAAAACAACGTTTTTAATCGACACTTTAATATTTTGTATAAATTCCTTCCACTGAATTTATTAAAATTCATTACTGCTAATTTAAATATATTCATATTTAAAAATATAATACTTTTTGATATCAACTTAATTAAAAAATCCAAATTGTTTTCATTATATAATGCTGATCCTATATTTTTTATACTATTTTCTACATCATACTTATTTATATAATTTGATATTAGAAACATATTCTCTGTATATCTTTCATTTGGATCTATATTTGTATAATACATATTATTATAATTTACCTGACTTGTTAATAAATTTTTTTTTTTTTTTTTTTTTTCTAAAAATGTGTGTAAATTTGAATATTCTTTAATTGGCTTGTTGACTTCGTCTAATTTATTATTTTTTATACACAAATAATTATGATATTCAAAACCTTTATAGAAAAATCCATCATTGTTAATAATAAAAGGTTCTTTGCTTTGATAATCATATCTTTTTCTTTTTCTTTTTTTTAAAACATTTTTATTATGATAATTTCCTTGTTTATGGGGATGGGTGGTTTGATTTTGACTATCCTGATCATAATTATCATAATTTTTCTCATCATAATTATTATGATAATTATTATAATTATCATCATCATAGGTGTCATACGCATCAGCATCCACATCCACATCTTCATCCACATCTTCATCCTCCTCATCATCCTCATTATTATTATTATCATCATCATCATACTCTAAATTTGATTCGTTTGGCTTGTCAACTGCATGCGTTTGCAATTCATTATAAGGATCATATAAGTTATCGAAATAATTAACATAAGAACATAGATTCATATAATAATATAATAAATGTAAAGGTAAGAATGGATAAGTATCCAGTTTTTTATTTATATGATTATCTGTTGATGTATCATCCAATTCTTCTAATAATTCTACAAATTCATAATTTGTATTACCTAAAAGTATACAATTTCTTGTTGAATTGTTTATATATATATCATTGTTTAATTTAGTAATAGAGTTATTTAATTCCTTAGATCTTCTTAAAGAATATTTATCTTTGTCAATTTTACAACATTCAATTATTTTTTTAATATTCGGATTATATTTTGATTTTAATGGAAATAAGTTGAGAATAATATCTTCATTATCAAATAAGTCTTGTTTTATTTTTTCAACAAAATCATTATTTTTACCTGCAACATGTTTTTTATTATTTTCATTAATGCTTATATGTTCTTGTATAGGATTATTATTTCTTTTATGAACACTTTTATTATATTTATTTAATATGTTAAATATACTATCCTTGTAAGCTTCTTTCTTTTTATTCTTATCCATTTCGTTAAATTTCTTCTTTTCATATTTATATAAATCAAGATATAAACCTCTTAAATTGTAATACAAATCAAAATATGTTTTATAAAATAATTTATCATGACATATGTAATGTTTTAAAAATATTTTTTTAGCTTCTTTATTATTTAAGGTACCATAAGAATAATCTTTTTCTATTTTTATTTCTCCTGTAATATATTGAATTTCTTCTAGACACACAAATATAGAATAACCAAAATGAAATATAAGATAACCACTATCATCATAAAATATTAAATTATAAATAATATTTAATAAATATCTTATGGAAACCAAAATAAATTCATTAGTGTTATTATTATTTTGTTTATTATCTTGTTCAGTATTATTTGAAGGGTTAAGTATATTTATTTTATTAACACAATGATTTACATGATCATTATTATTATTATTATTATTATTATTATCATTATCATTATCATCATCATCATCATTATGATATACTTCTTGGGGCGTTTCTCTTTCATTTTCTTCCGTTTCATTGTTTTTCTTTATTATGTCATTTTTTCTTTTTTTCTTATTTTTTTTCCAATTATTTTCATATATTTTTTCTAAATATATAAAGTAATAAAATAAATATATAATATGATGAAAGAAATTATAAAAGTTGTTATTATTAAATATGGCTAGCTTCGATAAAGGATAATTACATAACACATTAAAAAATTTAATATATGTTAAAGATATTTCTTTCCCACTATTAAAAAAGTTATATATTAATATATTTGTTTTACAAAATATTTTTAATGAACAAAGTATATAAGAAGAATAATTACGTATATTTTTCATGTCTTTATAATTATATCCATTTAAATATAATTCATCAGATATATCTTTATTTCTTAATATATCATTATATGTATATACACTTTTTATATTATCATAAAAGAAATTCTTCTCATTATATATGAATTCCATGTTGATATCATCTACATTATATACAACATCTTTTTCTTCTTGCACATTATTATTATTATTATTATTATTATTTAAAAAATTTGAATTATTTTCCTTAATTTTATTTTCTTCATTGTTTAATAAATCATTTGTTTCTTTTGGTCCCTGTTCAATATAAAAATAACAGTTATTATTAATATCATTATCAATATGATGATGATCATTATTATTATTATTTTTATTATTAATATCACTTTTATTTTCATTATTTTGTGTATAATTTTCGCTATACGGGTCGTCATATACACACGTCAATTCATTATCTTCATTCCTTGTATTATAATTATTCTCATATATAATATCATCCATATTACCCATTTGATTATTTATATTATTAGTTCTTTGGAAATATATATTATTATTAAGATTATCATCAAGCTGATCATTCATGTTATCATCACAAACGTTAGAATGTTTTTCTTTTATTATATTCATATTTTCATTTGGAATATTATTTTCGTCAGCATAATTTTGTTCATTATTATTTGCTTCATTCATTTCATCTTCTTTTTTCTCATTTATATTCATATTTATTTCTTTCATTTTTTTATTTATTATTAAACATATGTTCTTATAAAATATCTCATATAGAGATATGTTATATTTCATTAACATATTAATTCCACCTGAACAGTTCAGGAAATAAAACACGAAATCATTCATAGCTGTAATAAAACAAATATCATAAGAATTTAAGAAGAGAGAATTTTTAATATGTATTTCAAATTCTTTTAAAATATAAAGAAAAAGATTAAAAAATTGTTTATATTCTAGATATGAAATAATATAATTATGTATTTTATGTATATAAAAATTTTTCTTATTATTTTTTTCATCAAAAACAAAAATTTCATTTTCATAAAGAGCATCATAACAGCTATTTTTACTTTTATAATAACATGTATGTTGAAATAATTCTTTGTGTACATTTTTTAATTCATATATAAGTTTACAACATAATTCCTTATTAAACAAATTGGGTTCATAGATTTTTCTATTCGTAATAATATTCATCACGCTCTCTTCCCATTTATTTATTTCTTCAAAAAGTTTAACCTTGCTTAAAATTATACCCAGGAATCTTTTAATATTATATCTATAAAAAGGAACATCAAAGGGGTATATATAAATATATATATATATATATATATATATATATATATACAAATCATTTCTTTTTGTTTTGTTCTCTTTTTTTTTCTTTTTTTTTGTATCATTTTAATTTTAGTATTACCTTTTCAGTTTCCTGTGTGATGACAACTCTAATAACCTTTTATATAGCGTGTCATTATTTTCATCCACCTAAAAATATAAAATACAAGCATGTTTATGGGTTGATACTTTTTTAAATATATATGAATAAGCATAAATGTGAAAAATATGTATATTATATATATATATATATATATATGCATATATTTATACTTATATTTTTTTCATATAAGACATTATTATTTTTTTCTTTAATATACATATTTTTCAAAAAAAAAACAAAAAAATTAATAAAATAATATAATATAATATAATACAAGATGATATAACATGGTATACATTAATATAATATAATAAAAATGTTCTACATATATAAATATACAAATATCTATTTATTAATTGTGCGATATTTTTTTCTTTTATTCTTTATTCTTTGTTTTGAAAATTTTAAATATATATATTTTATATAAACATAAAAATTAAGATAAAAAAAACAAAAAATTAAAACATATGATACATATAAATCTTTTATAATTAAGTTTTAAAAAATATTAAAAATATCCGTTTTATAACATGTTTTAACCACCAATGGGAAGAAAAAAAAAAAAAAAAAAAAAAAAATGAAAAACAATATTTTTTTTTTTTTTTTTTTTCTACAACAGATATTAAAAAAAATATAATAGTCCAAAAAAGAATAACATATTATATTATATTTTTAATGAATATATTAAGGTGGTAGAGGATATTAAAACAAAAAATTTTACATATATTATACTATTTTCATTACAAATAAGAATGCACAAAAAAAAAAAATAAAAAACACTAAAAAATATAAGCGCAAGTATAAATGAATTATGTTTACCTTTATTATTGATGTGGAATAATATTATGAAATTCACACATATATAAATAAATAAATATATATAAATATAAATAAATAAATATATATATATATATATAATATATATATATATATATATAGAAATATATAATTTTATAATATACATATATATATTTTTTTCTTCTTATTGATTTATTTTTTCATGTATATATTTTTTTTTTTTTAAACTTACGTAATTACAAAAAAGGTTCATAACATACGCATTCGAGACAAATGCAATTATGGTCTTTAATATGGCCGTTTTAATTTTCCACGAGGATAAAAAATATATATCATGAATATGAAGAATATTAATTAAATTGATTAAAACATGAGGACATGTAGGATCATAATATAAAATATTTGTATTAAAGTTAAGATGTATTATATAGTTTGATAATTGTGGATATAAAGCACATCTTCTTAATATAAAAAGTGCACCTAATATATCATGTACTTTAATTTGCATATACTTATAATAGTTTAAAAAGAATCCATCCTTTTCATTTTGTATATTATTATATATATAGAATATCCACATAGCACCAAATTTTATAATTTTTTTAAATATAGGAATATTATTCTTATATATTTCTTTTTCATTTTTATACATAGTAGTTAATTCATTTAATAATTGTATGATTAATTTGTTACTTGGTGGTACAAATGGTTCCTTCATTATATTTTTTTTTTCTACATCAGTATTTTCATTAAGACTTACATTCTCCTTCTGATTATTATCAATATTGAAGAAATTGTTATCTATACTTTTATTGGTAAGGTCACTTTCTTTTCTTTTTTTTTTTTTCTTTAAATCGTTGTTATTATTTTCATTTGCTGTATTTTCTTTATCACTAAATATATGTTCATTTATTATGGATTCTTCTTGGATATTCTCTAAAGCATTTTTTGATTCTCTATAATGTTTTTCTTCTTGGTTAGGTGATATCTCACCATTTTTGTTGATATCATCATTTTTGTTGATATCATCATTTTTGTTGATATCATCATTTTTGTTCATGTCATCATTTTTGTTGATATCATCATTTTTGTTGATATCATCATTTTTGTTGATATCATCATTTTTGTTCTTATCATTTTTCTCATCCTTAAGGTCACTCATATGTTGATTATTATTTGATAAAAATTGTTCTTCTAACAAATTTGTCAATTTATACAAATGCGTATTTTGATAGCACGTTAGCATAAAATTTTGTTCTATATTACTTTCATAAGTAAGAATATCGAAACTAATATTTTCTTTTAATAAACTGTTGAGGTTATACGTTTTTATGTCAACATTTTTATGTGGGGCATACATTTCGTCCTTTTCAAAATCAACATTTTCTACATCCAGCGTTTCTTTATTAGTACTACTTCTCATGTTGTTATCGTACAGATTTTCTTTGAAATATCTACAAAGTTAAAAATAAAATTGGTAAATATAATATAAATGACATGGAAAAAATAGATATGTATATATGTATATATATATATATATATATATATATATATATATATATATATATATGTGTGTATCAATTTGTTCATCAAATAATTCACTTACCTAAGAGCTTCTCCAACATTTTCAATGTGTCCCAATACGATGACTGATAAATTTTTAAAATTTCCCTTAATTATAATTTTATCAATTAATAGAGAAGAATCTATAGTATCATTATTTGTTGCAGCAAATAAAAGTCTATTTTTAAAATTATAAGATAATTGATATAACTGTTTAAAATAATGATGATCATACTGATTAACTACATTAACATATATACTTAAATTACATTCTGACGGTAGAGGATTTGTTTTTCCTTCAAATTCAAGATTATTAAAAATTTTATCATTAAGAGGTAGTATTAATATACCTGTCAACAAAACAATATTATCTGTAAAATTAATTTCTTCAATAAAGGTAGGATAACTAGGTTGTGAATTATGATTTATATTATTATATAAATCTAAATGATTAATTATTTTTTGTTGTTTACTAATATCATCATCTGATTTGTCTATATGTATAGAACATACACATGTTTGTGAATTTATTAAAGTATTATAATTTATATTATCCTGATCAAAATAATTTTGTTTATTGTTATAAATGTTTGAACGTATATTATCTTTACTGCTATTATTAAAATTATTATTTCTATTGAAGTATGCATGCTGGTTATTTTTATTTTCAACTTTTAAATTATTAAAATTCATAAAGGTAAAATTATTATTATTATTAAATGTTGATATATTATTATTACGTTTATAAAATTTATTTACATATTTCATATTATAAGATGACTGTTTCATATTTTTCAAGTACTTTTTATTTTTCTGGACCAGCATACTTTTATTTACGACGATATTTTTTTTCACTTCCTCATCTTTATCATTTCTACTATCTTTGTTAAAATACATTTTAAATAGCGATCAATAAAATATGAAAATATAAAAAAATAAAATATATATATATATATATATTATTTACAAATATATATTTTTTGCGTACACAAAACTTAATATCATGCAACAGCAATAAAAAAGAAAAAAAAAAAAAGTAAAATATAATAATATAATATATAATGACAAGTGAACTATATCTTTCACATATATACAAAATTAGTCCTTATTTTATTACAAGCATGAACATTATATCCTTTCTTATTTATTTTTTTTTTTTTTTCACACATATGAAATATATATATATATATATATATATATTTTATTTTTCCTATTTATTTATTTATTAATATGTAGAAATACATATAATACAACACACAAGGGATATAAACTTTTCAGCATGTACTTTTTTATTACATATTTTTTATTTTTATTTTTATTTTTACTTTTATTTTTACTTTTATTTTTATTTTAATTTTTTTTTTTTTTTTTTTTCATTTCTCATTTTATGTTTATATCACAAGATTGTGTTATATATCAAATATATAAAAAATAAAAAAAAATTTATATATATATAATTTTACATGACTTTTATTCATAAGATGTATATATAGATAAAATGATAAAAACGAATTAAAATATATACATATATATATATAAATATAATTAAAGGATATATATAAAAAAAAAAAATTTAAATAAAAATTTTTTATAAATAAATATAAAATATAATAAATAGTTACATGAATATATATATATATATATATATAACATTATTTTTATTTTTTATTTTATAATATATAATATTTATTATTGTATATATATATATTATATAATAAAAAAATTATTAAAAAAAAAAAATATATATATTATATTATATTATATAATTTATATATATAATATTCTTAATCACTACATATAAATAATCATATTTTCATTTATGTAAATTTAATTATACTATATCTATATATATAATAATATATTTTTATAATTTCAATTATATGAAAAAGAAAAAAGAAGAGAAAAGAAAAAAAAGAACGAGGAACTAGTATATTAAATATATATATATATATATAATATATATATATATGAAGATTTTTATTTATAGAGATACATAATATTTATATAATATATTATATATATATATATATATATTTATTATATATTAAAATAAATAAATCTTTATATATAAAAATAATATAATTAAATATTTATTAAAAGTATAGAGTTATAAAATATAGTTATATTATTATTATATAAATTATTACATAATATAAAAAATATATAACATGAATAAAAAGTAAATATATTTAATACATATTGAATAATAAAAAAAAAAAAAAAAATACTGAAGAAAAAATTCAAATAATTATTTTTATAATTATATTATAATAAAATAAAAGTTTACAACAATATATATGAATCAAATAAATAATTTTTTTATACATCTTTTTATATATATAAAAAAATGTATTGTTTTTTTTTTTTTTTTTTAAAACATATGAATTGTAACAAAATAATTGATATAGATACAATACATATATTTTATTATATCCACAAGGAAAATAAATCTATGATTTATTTTATTTTTAAAGAATTTAAATATTGTACTAAATATATAAAAAAATAAAATAAAATAAAATAAAATATATATTCTTTATTTATTCACATATATATATATATATATTACAAAGAAATGTAAAAAGGGGAAAAAAATATAATATATATAATATGTCATATTTATTATTGTAAGTTTTTTTTTTTTTTTTTAATTCTTTATAAAATTATGTTGTTTTTTTTAAATATAAATATATATATATATATATATATATATATATGTATTATATAACATTGGGGACATTTTAATATAAATTTTTGGAAATTTAAAAATAAATAAAAAAGAAAAAAGAAAAGAAAAAAGGACAATCCAAATATAATATTTTTTTTAAAATCAAATGATTATATATATATATATATATATATATATATATATATATATATTTCTTACATAAATATATATTTTTTTATGTCTTTAAATATTTTTTCTGGTTTATTAAAAAGAAAGAAACAATTATTAAAACAATATGTTATTAAATATGTGCATTCTATATATATATATTTTTTTTGTTTGAAAAAAAAGAAAAAATAAAGGTCATCCTTTAATTAAAAAAAAATGAATGTAATACATAATTTTTACAAAATGAACATATTGTACATATAGTACATATTTTGCAACTTTTCATTTTTTTTTTTTTTTTTTTTTTTTTCTTCTTTTGTTGTATTACATAAACATTAAATGTATAAATTTTTCATAATGAAGTACTAGAAAATAAACATTACAAAAAAAAAAAAAAAAAAAAAAAAAAAAAAAAAAAAAAAAAATTTTAAATATATAAATATATAAATATATAAATATATAAATATATAAATATATTTATATATATATATATATATTTATTTATTTATTTATTTAATTGTTTATATATTCTTTGATACAATTTTATGACTTGAAATATTCCTCAATTATATAACCTACTGTATTTGGATAAGATAAATGGGATGCAAAATATAAGTGTATACATTTCAAGGTTAGAAAGTTTGAGATACCTCCTATACCTTTAATTCTTAGCGTATTAATTTTTCTTAATATTTCACATATAGTATTAGAATCTGTATGATATTTTTGATAATAAGATTGTATGGTAGGTGTGATTTCGAATATTTGTGAAAAGGGATTATTTTTATATTGATCAATATTTGATAAATGATTATTATTTTTATGTTGAAATATGAAATATTCACTATTTAAAAAATAGTTATAAAAAAAGATTAGTATTCTTTTATGTATATGTCTTAAACGTATAACTATATATTTTAAATGATCATATATTAAATAATATCTTAATAATTTAAATTCTTCTCCTGGATGATTAATAAAATTTTCAATATTTTTTATAATATTTATTTTTTCCAAATGAGATATATATCCACATATATTTTTATTTATTAACCAATAAATAGTTGGAAAAGGTCTAATATTTTTTAATAAAATAATTTCATTTTCTATATCTGTTCTTTTTTTTATTTTTTTTATATTATCATGTCTTTCATTGTATTCATCTTCTGAACTTGAGGTGCATAAAGAATCAGTGCTTTCTACTTGAACATTATTATTTTTAATATCTCTATTATTATTATTATCATTATTATTATCATTATTATTATCATTATCATTATTATTATCATTATTATTATTATTATTATTATCTTTTATATTATTTGTATTCATACATATATTTGCACCTTTTTTATTATATATACCTATAGACTTTTTATCCTTATATTCATTAGACACATTGTATTCTTCATTCTTTATAATATCACATTTATGTACATGCATCTGTTCGTTTCCTCCATTTTTGTTATCACGTCTTTCTTGTATTTGTTTATTGTTCAACATTATATCTTCCTTAGTAGATTCTTTTTCCAAATCGACCGATACGGCACTAGGAATTTTATCAGATACAGCATCATCTACATCAACAAATACATTTTTAGATACCTTCATGAAGTTTTCAGTGTTTGTATAATGAGTACTTTTAAATTTTTTACATTGATTTATCTTGTTTAATAAATAGTTTGAAAAGTTTTGCTCCAACTTCTTTTCAAAAATCATAAGGAAAAGAAAATAATCAATAGTTAGTTCGTCTGAATATAAAACGAATTCATTCACTTGGTTTACTTGATTTGAATGTATTAATTTATCATTGTGTTCATTTTTGTGGTTTATATTTGTTTGTTCGTTAATCAGATTTGTTGTATAATTTCTAAATAAATATGATAAAGGAGTTTTATTTGAATATAAAAACCGATTAATAAAATAAAGAACATTAATTCTTTTTTCATCATCTAGGATTTCTAGAATATCTTCTTTTTTTTTTTTTTTTTTTTTCCTTAAAGCATTTCTTTTTCTATAACTTTTTTTTTTGTTATTATGATCATTTTGATAAATCTTTTGTTGTTTGTATAAATCTTTTAAAAAAATATTTTTCAGCATACATAATGATTCTCTATTATTTGAACAGACATTCATAAAATTATATATATTTTCTTTTTTATAATTATAGTTTAGAATATTAAATTTTTTACATACATTATCAAAAATACGTATACAATCAAAATTAATATAAAAAGGCGATATACTAATTGTACCAATATCTTTTTTTAGTATCACTTTTATTTTTCTTAATCCGTTAGGGTCTCTATTTAAAATATTATGTATATCATAAAAATGTTTAAATGTTAAAGCATAACTAAAAAGTTTATGAGTACTGTTAAATGTTTTATCGTTCTTAAATATTTTATAATTATACATTGATAATTTTAAACAAGATATTGAATTCTTATTTTTAAATATAGTATTATCATTATTATTAAAAATGATTTCTTTTGTATTATCATAACTATTACCTGTATTATAATTATCATGATTAATATTTTTATAATCATTCATTTTATTATTACTACTACAACTATAATTATTATTATTATTATTATTATTGTTGTTATTATTATTATTGTTGTTGTTATTATTATTATCATTATTATTATCATTATTATTATTATTATTGTTGTTGCTTTTATTATTATACAATTCTGTATTATAATAATCCTTACTTATATCATTAACCATATCCCTAACTACATTATTCATTTTATTATTATCATCTATATTTGTATTATCACTAAAATAGTTATATATAGAGTCTTCATCTGAATTACTATAATTATTTGCATATATATCACTTTTATTTTTTTCTACTGAATATAATAAATCTGTCTTAAAACTTTGAACAAAACTACTATTTTTATTTTTAAAAATATTGTTATTTATTTTATTGTTTATATTATAATTTATATGAACATTTATATTATCATTTGAAACTCCTTTAATGTAATATATATTTGGAAATGACTGATCATCCTCATTTAACACTCTTGAAAAACACTTTGATGATATTTTATAAAACTTATTGTGCTCTTCCCGATCAAAACTTTCTGTGTTGGTGTGAGTACTAGTATTTGTATTTATGTTGGTGTGTGTACTAGTATTTGTATTTATGTTGGTGTGTGTATTTATGTTGGTGTTTGTATTTGTATTTATGTTGGTGTTTGTATTTGTATTTATGTTGGTGTTTGTATTTGTATTTATGTTGGTGTTTGTATTTGTATTTATGTTTGTATTTATATTCCTATTTATATCCCTATTTATATTCCTATTTATATTCCTATCTATATCCCTATTTATATTTTTATTCATGTTTGTATTTGTTTTTACCTTGGCCGCTATACCTGAATCACTGTTATATTTATTTGTGTTTGTTTGCAACTCTCCAATATTATTCCTCTTACATGTTTTTCTTTTTTTGCATTTTTTTTTCTTTTTATCAAATTTGATAAGGCTCAAATTTATATTTAAAGGTTCATGTATCAACTTTTCTTTACATAAATTATTAATATATTCTGAGACGTAAGCGCTTTCAGGGAATTGAAAAAATTCAAATAATATTTTATTGTTTAGATCTTTAGAAAAAAGGGAATCATTTGTGTATATTTCTTTGTGATATAAGTTTTGATTAACATCAATTTTTTTATCACTATTAGAAAAATGCGAACAGTCGGTGTATATCTCACTAGTACCATAACTATTAAGAATATTATTTTTATTATCATCAATATTATTATAGTTGTTTATTTTATATGGCCTTCTTTTATTTTTCTTACACATAAACTTTTTGAATAATTTCTTGTTATTTGAAAATATCCTTTTAGATTCCTCTACAGTTATTATTTTATTTGATTTTACTAGATTTATTAAAACATTGTAACTTTCTTCATTGTATATTTCTATATTGTTTGTTATAATAAATTTTAATATACAATATAAATCTAAATTTTTTAAAAACTTATTTTGTATATTAATTTGTTCACTAGATATATCATACATTTTTTTGTTTTTTTAGCACATAAAACACAAATATATTTTTATACATACATATATATATATATATATATTATAATACATAATTTATATGTTCAACATATTGAATATGTACCATATGTACCATATGTACCATATGTACCATATGTTCAATATATTAGAAATATTATTGCTGTGTTACTTTTTTAATTTTTATCATTTATATTAGGATAATCATTCCTAATTAAAGGAAACACCAACATACATTGAAAAAAAAAAAAAATTATACATTTATTATTAATATCTATTTATTATATTATATTGTTATTCTTCTGTTGGTTCTTTTACAAAATAAACATATATTTATTAATATACATATTTATATATAATATAATATAACCATATAATAAAATATATAATTTATTATATTAAAAAGATTTATAATTATAGAAAGAATAATAATGAAATTAAAAAAATCAATTATTATAATAAGAGGCAGGGGGTTTAGGGTTACAAAGATATATTATATATATAATAAATAAATATACTTAGAACAAACATTAGGAATAAATTTACAAAATTTAGATAATTATATATATATATATATAAAATATATATTAAGCATATACTTGTTAAATCTATATTACAAAAACATTTGCATTTTTTTTTTTTTTCTGAATAAATAATTAACAAAGGTTAAATTATGAATACATATTGATAAATATATTATATATATATAATATATACATATTATTATTATATGAACTTTTTATTAATAGATATACTAATAACAATGTATACAAACAAACATATATATATATATATATATATATATATTTCTAACTACAATTATTATAAATTACAAATAATTTAGAAGAAACAACAAAAATGTTATAAAATAAAAAATAAAAAAAAATGAATTTTAGAGCATGAAATGTTTAGGTTATTTATAAAATTACCAGTGATATAAAATAATATGGGGTGTCATACAATTTATCCTATTATATATATATATATATATATATATATTAATATATTATGTTATATCATATATATATTAATTGTATCAATTTTAAATACTACATATATATATATATATTATATATATATATATATATATATATATATATATATGTATGTATTTTTTTTTTTTTTTTAATATGCCAATGAAAATATTTTATAAAAGTTACCATATCTTCTTTTTCTAATTTTTTTTTTCTGGTGTAACCAGGTTTATCTTATATTAAGGTAATATATATATGTACATTATGTATATATAATATTTATGTGTAACAATTTATAATTAGGATTTACAAAATTCTTAAAAAGTTTTTTTTGGTATTTTACACAATCTTTATATGTTTAATAAAAGTTTTTGTTATTAAAAATAAAGTTGAAAAATAATATGTAATTGTATAATATTTCGTATAACAGTGTGTTAGGTTATTTTTTTTTTATTTAATTTTAATTTTTTTTTTTTTTTTTTTATCTTTGCTGTGTACATTAATAAAAACAACTCATTCTTTATATATCTAATATGAAACCCAATATAAAATAAAAAAATATAAATATAAATAAATAAATAAATATATATATATATATACATATATATATATATATATATATATATATATATATATATATATATAATATAAAGCTTATCATCAATTTTTATGAAAATATTACAAAAAAAAAGAAGTGTTCCTTTATAAAAAAATAAAAGGTAAATAAAGAAGTAATGACTTATAAGAAAACATGTAGGTATTATTATACACACAAAAAAAAAAAAAAAAAAATTCATATTTATATATATACATATATATATTACGTATGTATTATTAGGTATGCATTTCTTCTTAGTTTTACTCTATACCTTTTATTAGTTCAATATAATATATTATATTAAGTTCTAATAGCATATTAATAAAATTAAAATAGGTGTATATAAAAGTAACTTATATATAAGATCCTTAAGAATATTTTCTTCATTTAATTAACATTAAGGCACCAAAAAATATAATATATATATATATATATATATATATATATATATGTACATATAATTATATATGTACAATCTTAACATAATATACAATTTATATGTTCACATTTGAGACTTTAAATAAAAAAAATATAAAATATATATTAAAATCCTCGTATTAATACGCCTTTTGATTATTTTTAATTAAAATTTATATAACACTTTATATATATATTACAAAATATTTCTGTTTATATCAATTTTGTAACTTTAATATATATATATATATA
Organism: Plasmodium billcollinsi; assembly: GCA_900257145.2. Lineage (NCBI taxonomy): Eukaryota > Apicomplexa > Aconoidasida > Haemosporida > Plasmodiidae > Plasmodium > Plasmodium billcollinsi. The sequence continues at coordinate 2,682,913 of LT990242.2, forward strand.
TATATATATATGTATAGTATAAATTTTTTCATTTTTATTATTTATAATAATAAATATAAAAGAAAAAATATAAAATTTTTTTTTTTTTCAACACATAATTTATTTGATCCACAATATTATATATATATATATTTATTTATTTATTTATAAATATATATTTTTATTATTTTATTATTTTATTATTTTTTTTTAAAATGGAAAAGAGCTTTATTATGATTAAGCCCGATGGCGTCCAGAGAGGCTTGGTAGGAACAATTATCAAACGCTTTGAAAAGAAGGGATATAAGCTGATAGCAATAAAAATGCTTAATCCAACTGAAGAAATATTGGAAGAACATTACAAAGAATTATCAGACCAACCTTTTTTTAAAAATTTAGTAGCATATATAAATAAAGGACCTGTTGTTGCTATGGTATGGGAAGGTGTCGATATGGTAAAACAAGGAAGAAAATTAATTGGAGAGACTAATCCTTTAACAAGTAACACTGGTACAATAAGAGGAGATTTTTGTTTAGAAGTGAGTAAGAATGTAATACATGGAAGTGATTCAGTAGCTTCAGCTAATAAAGAAATAAATATATGGTTTAAGGCAGAAGAATTAACACAATGGAAACATCATATGAAAGAATGGATATGTTCATAAATGGATGTAAAAATATTAGTATATGTATATAAATGAAGGTCCTTGTGAACTTGTAATATATATATATATATATATATTTCACATTATAAGTATTTTTTTTTCTTTTCGTTTTATTATATATTTTCAGATATAAAATAAAATATATTATCATAAAATTCCTTATTGAATTTTGACACAATTATTTATATATATAAATATACACATATATAAAAATTTATTTGTTAGTTCATTAATTTATTTAGTGTTAATTACATAAGTCTACTTATACAAATTATTATTTAGTTATTATATTCATCTATATATAATAAAAATACCAAAAAAAAAAAATAATAAATTAAATGAAGTCAATAAATAAATAAAATTAATAATATTAATAATATTGATATTTCATTAAAGAAAAAAAATTTTAAATTAAGATAATTGAATTATACTAAATTAAATAAACACAAACAGAAAGACATATAAAAAGGAGAAAAAATATATAAATATATAAATATATATATAAATATATATATATATATATATATATATATATATACATATATACTATAATTTAATAACATGTTTTTATATTCATTTATAACATAAAAGCATGTTTTCTTTTTTTTTTCTCTTTTTTTTTTTAGATTTAATTTTTGAAATCTGATTATAGAAAAATATATATACATATATACATTAAAAAATTATTTATTTATATAATAGTTAAAAATTATTATTTTCATAAATACTCTCGAAAATTAAAATTTTTTTTTTTTTTTTTTCAAGCACTGTCTCATATACATTATGCGTGTATTTACATAGAAATATAAAAAAAAAAATTTTTTTTTTTTTCTTTATTTCTGAACAATCATGCAAAAATAAATTTTTATTATATTTTTTTCCTGTACATACATATGAAATGTTGTCTTTTTTTTTTTATAAGTGTGCAAAAACTGTACATATTAAAGGTATAAAAATGTATTTTTCCCTTTTTTTTTTTTTTTTTTTTTTTTTTTTTTTCACCTGAACAAGTTCATGTAAAGGTTCACATTTATGAACATGTGTACATGTTCATATTTATCTAGTTGCTTATTTTAATACATATTTATATTTGTATTTATATTTGTATTTATATTTTTATTTATACTTTTATTTATATTTTTATTTATACTTTTATTTATATTTTTATTTATACTTTTATTTATATTTATATTTATATTTTTATTTATATTTTTATATTTTTTTTTTTTTTTCCCCACCTTGTGCTCAATTGATCAGATTCAATTCAACTTAATGCCTTAACAACCATATTTACGTTAAACTTTTTGAGGTGTGTATATTTTTGTCCGACTCCAACAAAAACGATTGGTTTGCCCGTCAAATAGACCATAGATAATGCGGTTCCAACTTTGTCATCTACTGTATCAAACTTGGTTAAAATAATTCCATCGATTGTACGTTTATTAGTCGAATTACACGTTGCGTCGGTTAATGCTTGATTGAATTTTTTTAATTGATCAATAGCATCGTTTCCAACTAAAGCTTCTCCAACGAATAAGATTAGATCTGGATTATTATAAAGAATTAATTTTCCAAGAGATCTCATTAAAGGTTCATTATCTTGCATTCTTCCGGCTGTATCGATTAAAATTACATCATAATTTTCTTTTTTTGCATATAAGATGGCTTCTTTAGCAATAGCTGATGCATCTTTTCCATATCCCTTTTCATATAAGAATACGTTAAGACAATTAGCATGTATTCTTAATTGTTCTACAGCTCCAGCTCTAAATGTATCACAAGCTGCAATCATAATTTTAAGATTCCCTTTATTTTTTAAATAATAACAAACTTTGGCTAGGTTGGTTGATTTACCCACACCATTAACACCTAAGAACACAATAGAATATAATTTCCCCATAGATTTGGATTCAATAGCAGATCTTAAAACATCAACAGAATCTTTTGGTATTAAAATAGATTGTATGGTTTCTGATAATACATTAGAAACTGTTTTTTTAACATTTAAAGCGAAGAGTGTTTTTTTCTTTCCTATAAGATTTTCTTTCATTCTATCAATTAATGTATCACAAATACCTATAGCAACATTTTTTGAAAGTAATTTATTTTTAATTTCATGTAGTATTTTTTCAATATCATCTTCTTCAATTTTGCTATTATAGGAAAACATTTTAAATAGGGAATCATTTAATTTATTTAATATATTATTTTTATTTTCAATAGTACCATCACTTGAATCATCATAATCTCCTTCATATTTACTATTATTATTATTATTATAATAAATATTATCGTTATTATTGTTATTATTATTATTATTATTATTTTTATTATGATACATTTCGTTATTTTTATGTTTATTATCATAATCGTCATTTTTTGAATAATCTAATTTTCTTATATCTCTTTTTGTTACTTTCTGACTTAATTCCCATTCCCTTGCTGCTTTTTTAACTTTTACATTTTTTTTATTTCTTACCGTATTTTCATCATCATAATCTTCTACAGTACTATTACTATTATTTTGATTATCGCTTGCTGTGTCGTCATCACTTTTGTTATTTGTATTGTGTTTATTATTTTTTTTGTTATCATTTTTGTGTGTATTATTATTTAAATTTTTATGTTCATCGAGATTGTCAATAATTTGTAAAAAATGTTCTTCAAAATCTATAGGAAGATCATAATCAAATACATCTTTATTTTTTGGTAATATTTTTATAAAGTTTTTTTTTACTTGTAAAAATAAATTCTCTAAATAAGTTGAATTCTGAATACCCTGGTACACTATAAGTATAACAAGGTCTAAATCATTTATTAATTTCCACTTTACATGATAATTATTATGTTTCTTAGAAAACTCTTCATATTTTTCTTCTATTAATACATGTTTTACTATTGTTCTTATGGTAGTATCATCAATTTCATAAAAATTATATGACCACAATAGCAGACCTCCTTTATTAAAAATGTTAATGACATCAATCATTTTTTTTTTTTTTTTCCTCTATTTATTTACTCGTGCATTAAAAAATAAATGAAAAAAAAAAAAAAAAAATAATAATAACAAAATGGAATGAAATGAAATAAAATAAAATGAGATAAAATGAAATAAAATGAGATAAAATGAAATAAAATGAGATAAAATGAAATAAAATAAAATAAAATAAAATGAAATAAAATTAAAATGAAATAATTTAAAATGAAATAATTTAAAATGAACGTTAAATTACCAAAAAACAAAAAAAAAAAAAAAAAAAATTTTATTTTAAAAATGTACGAATTTTAATATATATATGCATATATTTATATATTTTATTTTTTTGTTTGTTTGATTTAATTATAAAAAAAATATATTTTTTTATGGAAAAAGAAATAAAAACAATCAAAGAATGTAAAAAAAATAATTAAATATATGAATAAAGTACATAATAATTAAATAATAAGGTATTTGGAAAACATAAAAAAATATTCATTATTATTATATAATAAATATATAATAAATATAATATATATATATATATATATATATTAACATTGTATTATATTTATTTATACATTATAATTCAATGTGTCAAGTGTAAAAAGATATTCATTATGAGATATATATTATATTCATTCATATAATACATAAATATATTTTATTATAATAAATAGGGGAAAAAAAAAAAAAAAAAAAAAAAAAAGAAAAATTCCAAGAAAATAATAATTTTAAATATATATAATATTATATAATATATATGTAATATTTTAATATTTTTATAATATTATTATATATATATATATATTATAATATATATTATATTATTATATTTATATAACCAAATTTTTTTATTTTTCAAATATAATTATATATTTATATAATATTATATATAAATATATTATTATAAAATTTTTTGGCCGCATGCTTTTTCATTCTATATTTATGAGGCTTGAAAAGAGAGAAAAAAAAAAAAAAAAAAAAAAAAAAAAAAAAAAAAAAAAAAAAAAAACATTGGTTGAAATAATAAAAAATATATAGAGGGCTTAAGTTAAATATTCCTAGAAAAGAAATAATTATTAAAGTAGATATTATAAAAATAAAAAAATAATAATAATAAATAAAATAATCAAATATAAATATTTTTAAATAAATTATAAAATATATATTTTTATAATATAGGGTATTTTAAAAAAAAAAAAAAAAAAAAAAAAAGGTGAAAAAGATTTTCTTTTTCGTTTGTCATTCGTAATATATATATATATATATATATATATATATATATATATATATAATTTTATTTATTTATTTATATTCTTTTATTTTAATTTTTATTTTCTTTTATTTCTTTCAATAAATGGAAGAAGGCTAGATACACATATTTTAATACAAGTATTTATATTAAATGAATTAGGTTGGGTGTTTTTAAAAAAATTATGTTGTACATTTTTTTTTCTTATTTTAAAGAATTATGGGGCATTTAAAAAATTTATAAATATATATATGTATATATATATATATATATATATATATTTTTCAATTTATAATACGATGGATGAACAGATAAAAGGTTACTTGAATAATTTTAAAAACAAGGTTGGTAAAATAATTTTGACTTGGTCAGGTAAGAATAAGCATAAAATAGATATAAATTATGTAAAAGACGTTTTAATAAAGTCGAATATAAAAAGACATATAGAGATAAATAATGAATTTCTTGAATTATTTAAAAGATTAAATGAAAATATAAATTGTTTAAGTGAATTACATAATATTTTATGTTTAGAAAATAATAAGCATATTGATAAATATGAGAAGTTATTCAGTAAGGAATATTTTTTTGAGAAGAAAAAAAAGGAAGAAAGTTATATAAAAGAAAAATATTGTTTTATTGAAAATATAATAAAGAGTATGAGAATGATTCTTTTAAAATGTGATGAAATTTTAGATATATTTAAAGAATTATATTTATTCTTTTATTTGTTTATATATAAATTTGCTTGTAATATAGATGACTTTGTGGGATATTTATATAATCACAAAGATATTGAAGAAAATAAAAAATTAAATCCTTTAACGATTAGGAATAATAGCAATAATATTAATAATTATATTAATTATAAAAATAATCATATTAATTATAAAAATAATCATAATAATTATAAAAATAATCATATTAATTGTAATAATAGTAATATTTTATTTGTCGACCCTTCGTCTTTTAATAAAAATTTATTTTCTGAAATATTTTGCTTAAATAACATATGTGAAGAAGAGGTGGCTTATTTTTTCCCACAAAAATTATTTGTGTCAAAGTTTTATAATAATAAAAGTATTAATAAATTGTTAAAATTTATTCTACTTAAAGAAAAAGAAAAAATTAATTTTATATATTTAAAAGAAGTGGAAACGTTTTTTTTGTTAACATGTGTATTATATTATATGGAAAGAGATATGAATCTTAAGGTGTATATGAACCAAGTAATAATGAAACACATCAATAAGAATATCACAAGAGAAAAAAATGAAAAGATAAATAAATATAATAAATATTTATTTGATAGAAACACTATTTTGGATGAACATATTTTTAAAAATTATTCCACAACCATTTTTTATAATCCCTATATGAATAAAATGAAAAAAATATCTTATATTATATGAACAGAAAATTAAAAGAAAGGGAAAAAAAAAAAAAAATAAAATAAAATAAAAAATAAAAAAAATAAAAAGAAAAAAAAATGGCAAGTATATATGAGGGGAGGCTACTCAGTCCTTTATTTTTTTGTGTATTAATTTTTTGTCCTACATATATAT
>LT990242.2:2701853-2749353 GCA_900257145.2 Plasmodium billcollinsi
ATATATTTATTTATTTATTTTATTATTTTTTTTTTTTTTTTTTTTTGGAATGTTTATTTTTATTATTATTAATTTTTTTTTTTTTTTTTTTTTTTTTTTTTGTAGTGGGTAAGGAAAAAGAAATGTTCACGGAGATAATATATATATTATATTTAATAATTTATTTTGTAATTATATTAAATATGTATAATTTTTTTTTTTCTTAAATGTAGCAAAAAAAAAAAAAAAAATAAATAAATAAAATAAAAAAATAAAAAACAAAATATAATATAATATATAATATTAATCATAAAGTATGAATATATCATATATATATATATATATATATATATATATATATATATGTATATTTATATATATTTGCATTTTAAATATAATAATTCTTTTAGGAATAAGATTTTGAAAAAATTAAAAAGAAGTGAATGGTTAAATTATAATTATATATATATATATATATATATATATATATATATATATATATATGTATATATCAATTTATTTGTAGATTTCATAAAATGAATAATCGTGTGATTTCATAAGTATCACGTTTTATAGAAACCTACGTACAAATAAAATATAACGAAATGAATTAATCATATATATATATATATATATATATATATATTTATATATTTATTTATTTATTTATTGATTTATTTATATGTTGAGCTTTCCCCTATATACACCATGTCAGCTATTGGTATGCCACAACACATTTTAATTTTATTTCAGGCAAGGCCCATGCTTGAATTTTATAAACCAATAAAAAAAAAGAAACCAAAAGAATATTCTGGTTTGTCCAATTTTATAAATTATTTTGAAGAAGGAGAAGCTCCTCATAAGATAAAAGTAGAGAGTCTTAAAGAAAGGAAAGAAAAAAAGAAGAAAGAAAAAATAGCTTATAATGAATTAATATTAAAAGAGAAAAGAAAAGAATATGATCCTTTTAAAAATGAAGATTTGACAAGTGATCCGAAGAAAACTTTATTTATTGGAAGATTGTCTTATGAAGTAAGTGAACAAAAATTAAAAAAAGAATTTGAATGTTATGGTAAAATAAAAACTGTTAAAATCATATATGATAAGAATTTAAAACCAAGAGGATATGGTTTTGTTGAATTCGAACATACTAAAAGCATGAACGATGCTTATAAATTAGCTGATGGAAAAAAAATAGAAAATAGAAGAATATTAGTTGATATTGAGAGAGGAAGAACTGTTAAAAATTGGATTCCCAGAAGATTAGGTGGAGGAAAAGGACCTGCTAGAGGATCTGAAGAGAAAAAAAAAATTACACATAATATTAATTGGACGGCTCTTATCAATAAAGATAAATATAGAAATGATAAGAAAAGAAGTGATGAACTTTATAAAAATGTACCTTTATATAATGAAAGAAATAACGACGATGATGAGGACGATGATATTAGTAGTACCTTGAGAGATTATAAGCATCATAGAAGTGATGGACACAGGAGGGGTTCCAAGAGGGATAAAAGACATAGAAGCAGACGATCGGAGTCAAGCGATAGGCATCATCATAAGCATAGAAGAAGAGATCGAAGTAGGGATGAGCGAGATAGGAATTATTATGATAGGTATGATAGAAGTGATAAACATGATAGGCATGATAGACATGATAAACATGATAGACATGATAAATATGATAAATATGATAGACATGATAAATATGATAGACATGATAAATATGATAGACATGATAAATATGATAGACATGATAAACATGATAGACATGATAAACATGATAAGAATTATAGGAATGATAAAAAATATGAGAAACATCATAACTCTGATAACCTTTATGATAATTCAAGAAAAGATGACATACGTAACGAAAATGAGATAAATGATATACAACATAATGATTATGAGAACAATAAAGAACACAACGAAGGGTTTGTTTATGAATCGATTACATCAATAGAAGACTGCGATGATTAAATGGGAAATATATATATATATATATATATATTTACATATTTGTGTTACATAATTTCAATCCATATGTCTCCAATTATACTTTGGTAAGATTTAGATATAATTTTTTTTATATAGAAAAATATATTTTATTTTTTTTGTTCTTATGGAAAATATATTATATCCATATAAAAAGATATATAAAATTGTAACTATTTCTATTTTTTATTTTATTTTATTTTATTTATTTTTTTTTTTTTTTTTCATAAATGTTTATATAGTTATTAATATATAATTATATTCAATATATATGTTTTATTTTTTTTAATATTATAAGATTTATAAAATTTATTAATTAAACATTATATTTGCTCTTTCATTTTCACACTTTTTAATAAAATATTTTTCATATAAATATAAAATTAAAATTGTTATATGTATATAAAAATGAAATAAGGAAAAAAAAGAAATATATAGAAAAAATGTGATATTATTTCCAAAATTTTATTCAATACAATGAAGGGTATAAAATATATATATATATATATATATATATATATATATATATATATGTATATGTATTTTTTTTTTTTTGTGGTGTCTTATAATATAATATCTTTTGAGCATATAGGATAGTGTTATGATATTATAATATTATAATTACGTGAGAAATAAAAATAAAAAAAAATAAATAAAATGTAATAAAATTATGTAATATATTACTGGAATTTTTTTTTTTTTTTGATGCTTACATATATTCATATAATAAATTTTGATAGAAAGATAGAATATATACATCATAAGACAATATTATATATATTATATATATATATATAAATATATAAAATGAAAAATAATAAAAAAAAGCGTACTAATATATAATTGAAGGATTACTATTGATGTGAAAGAAATAGGAACTAAGTATATAAATAAATAAATATATATATATATATATATATATATGTATGTATATTTTTTTTTTTTTTTTTTTTTGGTGTATATATATATATATATATGCTTCACCAAAAATGACTGGAGAGAGCAATATTGAAAATGCATCATTCTTTCTTTTTCACGATATTAAGAAAAAGAGGATGAGAGAAATTATACTTATGTGTAATAAAAAGAAACAAAAAAAGATGCTCTTGAAAAGCTTAAATATTAAATTTATATATGAAGAAAAAAATAAAAAGAGAGTAAAAATACATATAGATAATTTTTTACCACTATCAATAAATAGAGATATAGAAATAACAAAAAACTATAAAGATATTATATATGATGATAATTATTGTAACTTATATGATATTAATAAATTAAAAATAGAAAAGATAAAAAATATTATTAAAGATTTTTTCTATGATATATTTTTATTTTGTGTAAGTAAAAATTTATCAATAAAAGAAATTTCTACCTTTCTGTCTATAAAAAAATATATTTTTTATAAATTTATATTTAAATGTGAGAATATAATAGATCTTTTTTTACAATATAAACAAATCATGTTATCACATTGCATAAATAGGATACCTAATTTTATAAAAGTTTTTTCTTTTTCTTCTCTTCATATATTATTAAAATATTCAGTTCGTACTTTCTTTAAAAATTATTCTTTTTATAAATATATTTTTACCCCTAACTATAAAATATGTTTCCAATGTATTGATAAAGATTCCTATTATTTCGAAATAGATAACAGAGATACACCACAAATATGCTTTGATGATGTAGCGACTTGTCAAGAAATCAATATTTTAGGGTCTGAAGGATATCTAAAGGGTTTGGTTACATGTAAAGGACAAAATAATAAGAAACATAAAAAACTGCTTTTTTGTTTTTTTTTTCTATGAATTATATGGGATAACATATATATATATATATTTATATTTATATATTTTTTTTAATGTTATAGCTAGCGTTGGTTTTATAGATAACTATGATGATAAAAATAGAGGCAATAATTTCTTGGAGGCTTTTCAAAAGCATTTGATTATATTTGATATAAAAAAAGACCATGTGCATTTCAAAATAAATAAATACGATCAAAGAACAGACATAGAAAAAGCGTTTAGCCATATAAAAAATAATATATTAGGGAAATATGATGAGAGAAGAAGGGGAAAAAAAAAGGATAATGAAAAACTCATAAGAATAGTAATAAAATCAAAAATATATATATATTAATATATTTTATGTTAATGTTATTATAATAATGTAATTCCATTTATATATTATACATATGTATAAATAAATAAATATATAAATATATATATATAATATACATATTTTATTTATTTACATATTTATATTTTTTATATATCTGTTTATTTTCGAAAGGTCCAAAATATGTATGGTGATGTAGAGAATAAAATCATGGCGAGTTTAAAAAAAATCTTGGATAGTACAAATTACGATGAGGAGAATGAAAAATGTTAAATAATTGTAAAATGGGATATATTAAATGAAAATAAGGATATATCTCAATGAATATCATTCTATTATATTATTTTTTTTTTTTTTTTTTTTTTTAAGAGTACAAGAAGAACGAATCCATATCATTAATTGATTCTTTTTTTCTTTTTTCTACATCTATATCTTCTATGTGATCTTTTACTTGATGAATTTTAATTTTAACATCTAGTATGGAATTGTTGGATAAAATATCTTTAAAAGGAAAAAAAAAAAAAAAATACACATATATATATATATATATATATATATATATATATATATATATATATATATATATATGAAACCTTTTTTATACCTCCTTCGTGATGATATTCTCTATAAAAAAAGAAGACGAATAAATATCCTTCTCTCATTTTTAAAAATAATTCTTGGATCTTTTCTTCCAACTGATTTTGTAAAACGTATTGATATATATATATATATATATTTTATTTATATTTTCTGATATTTCTCATTTTTCATATATTACAAGTGCTCACCTTGCTTATTTTTATAAGTCTATATTTTCCATTTGAAAAATCATCCTGTAGCACCTTTGAATGAATAACCTTTATTTGTGATTGTATAATGACATAACTATTTTGTTTTATTTTTATCACATTGCTTATTTTATTTTCGATTATTTTGTAAGGTAATCCTTTTGTAGTAATTATAAAATTTTCCTTAAGAAAAAGACATATTCATATATACATATATATATTTACATAGATATGTTTTTCTTTTTTATATTATTTTTTTTTTTTTTGACCCTATCTTATTTACTTACACTTGATACCAAATACTGAGAATACATAGAAAAAACATTTTGAATATTTATAATGTGATTTAAATTTTGTTGTTGTTCAATAATAGCTGTTTTACATATAGGATTTATAGGAAGACATATATATTGGTATAAAGCGTTTTCGTTATTATATGATTTATAAATATATTTTTCTATATTATCTTTAATTATATTTAATGTATAATTACAATTATCTAAGAAATACTCTATATATAATGATATATTATAGTTGAAGTGCTTATTCCATAAATGCGGGTTACATAAATTAATTTCTAATATATCTTCTATTATAATATCTATATATTTTTCTTTTTTTGTTTCTTGTTTTATTATTTGATATAAGAGTTGTATTATTTTGATGCATGTTTTACAACAAGCATATGTCTTATGCGTTTCGTTAATCATATCATATATTTCATTTTTTATTTTAGTTCTTTCTTTATTATCAAAAAGATCCATATTTAATAATTCAGAAACATAGTCATTTGTTATAGATTTACATGAACATATTTGAGGGATCCTTAAAAGGAAGTTTAATATAAGAAAAAAGTTAGTTACATAAAATATAACTTTATACATATGTACATGAAATATATATATTTATGTCTTTTTAACTTTAAAGGTGTTAACTTATTGAATGAATAAAACAAAATACCCTACTTGTTTTTATAGCACACATATATATATGTATGTATATATATATATATATATATATATATTTTTTTTGATTGTATAACTTATATACTATGAGGATTAATTTTTTTTTATAATAATCATTATAAGAAAAATATTATAAACTTCATTTAAATGATAAAAAGAATGAGAGTAGATCATTGCATATAATTTAATAAAATGTATATTTATTAAGATGCTCCCTAAAATTTTTAAAATATATCATCTACATAAATATATATATATATATATATATATATTATATGTATTATCATTATATGTTTATTTTTTAAAAACCTTTTTAAAGGTCAACAAATATATTATACTATAAAAAAAAAAGTATACATAATTTTCCTTATTTTTTTCATCTTTATTTTTGCATATTATAATCACTCAAAATTTTATTTAATTTTTTAAGATTTTACTTTAAAATGTTTTCACTTATTTTATATTGATAAAAGATATTATTTAAAAATATTTGTGGAAAAAAAATAAAATAAATAATAAAATAGTAATAAATAAATTATATAAATATATATATATATATATATATATATATATATATATATATATATATAATTTATATATAATTTACTATTGTTGAAATTAATACGTGATATTAATATCCTATATTATAATAAATAAATATATTACAAAATATACATGTGGTAGTACTAAAATATAAAAAAAAAAAAAAAAAAAAAAAAAAAAAAGAACATTATATTTTTTTTAACAAAAATTTCTATAGAGCTCTCACAATATTAATATATTCGAAAGAGAGTTATTAAAAATAATATATATATTATATATAGGATTATTTTTTGTATCATATAATATATTTTATATATTCATCTTTTTTTTTTTTTTTTTTTTTTTTTTTTTTTTTTTATTATTTTTTTTCCATCTTATAAAAATGAGAAAAAAAACAAAGTTATTATAGAAGTGTTGATTTAAAATTAAAGTGATAAAAATAAACATTTTTATAATATCATACAGAAGAAATAAAAATAAAATAATATATACATATATATATATATATATATATATATATATATTTATCTATTTATTTTGTTCCTGATATAATTATGATGCTATAAATTTATTTAGTGAGAAGATGAAAGGATTTAAAATAAGTTCAAAAAAGAAGTTGAGTAATTTTAACCAGAAGGGAAATAATAATAATTTAAATAGATATTATAAAAATAATAATAAATCGTTTGGTTGGAAGAATAATAAGAAAAGTGAAGGTAACTTTGATAGAAGATACCGAAAGGATGATAATAATTTTGTAGAAAGAACGTATGAAGATATTTATGATTACATAATTAATATTTCTTATATATTAAATGAAAAATATGAAAAATACTTAATATATGAAATGAGAGAAGAAAATATAAATAAAGGAAATAAAGCTTTTCATCATATTAATTTGGATAATACATGTTATTATATAGAAGATGATATATGTATATTATTAAAAGTTATTGAAGAAATAAGAAATAATGAAATGAAAATATTTGATCATAGGAAAGGTTCAAAAATTATAGAGAAATTAATATATTATTGTTTTTTTTTATTAAAATATAATGAGAAGAATGTAAAAAATGAAAAAATTAGCTTGGAATGTATATTATCATATAATCATTTATTAAAAGTGGTTAGTCGATATTTTATGAAATTAACCTTATCTAATTATGGATCACATGTTATACAAAGCTTATTATGTTTATTTCCATATTTTAATAAATATGAATATATATATATAGACAAATTAACTATACAGAACATCGAATACAATAAAATGTATGATTATTTCAAAAATATAAGTAACCTTGTGTATGATCATTTATTTGAGATTATTTTTGATAGATGTGGTACACATGTATTAAGATCATTTTTATATTCATTAGGCGGATATTTATATATAAACATAAGTGATATAACATTTAGAAAATCTAAGATAAATAAAAATAGGTTAAAAAATAAACATAATAATAAAGTTGTTAATAATAATATAAATAGTGAACTGAAATATGTTGATAAAAATTTCCAGTCTAGTATTTTTTATGAATATATATATAAAATTGTAGAAAAGATATCTGATGAAATTGAAAAACCTAATATATCTTTAAAGTATAAAAATTTGTTATATCAATATGTATATTATGATAGTAATAATAACAATTATAATGATTGTAATTATAGTAATAATAGTAATTATAGTAATAATAGTAATATTTTAGATGAAAAGAATACTAAAGGATTTATATGCAATTCTGAAAACACACATAATAATATGAACAATTCAGATAATTTAAAATATATTGTTGAAAGTAATAGTCAACATTTTATATGCCCATTATTATACAATACTTATTCTGTTCCAGCTCTTGTTATATTATTCGAATTGTTGAATGATAAAAATGTTGAATGTTCATCTTTGATTAGAGAGATATTTTTAATAAATAAAACGAAATTATATTATATAGAGAAAACAAAAGAAAAAGATGATGATAAAATATTATCCTCAGATGTGGAAAGCCCTTTAAAGCAATTATTGGATATTTTAATTATACTAAATAATTCAAGCATATTGATTGAGAAATTATTAAAAATAAAAAATGAAGAAACTTTTTATATATTCAATATGTATATCTTAAAAAATGTTAATAAATTGATATGTGAAAATATATATTCTAATATGGTTTTATGTAATTATTTTACAAATGAATATATTTCTGAAGAAATGTTCGATTTATTAATTAAGAATATAGATATAGGACAAATAATAAAAAATAAAACTTATAATATTTTAAAATGTATTTTCTTTTTGGCACAATGGTATAAACGTAATTGTAAATATTTATTTAATGAATTGATAAAGAATTTTCATTTGAATGATGAACAGAAAAAGAGAAAGAGTAGTAAAAAGTTTATGTGGTTATGTATTTTATGTATGTGTGATTATGATGATTTACCATCTTTGATAAGGGATATATATATGAATAAGGGAGATAATAATTGTACAGACATAAATCCAAAGAAAGATAATGAAAAGGAAGAAAATGAAAGATTATTACATAAAAAAAATGTATGTAAAAATATAAATAATTATAATTTTTATAATTATCTAAAAATTGATATAAATGGTTATTACATTTTATCATATTTATTATCATTCCCAAAAGAATCCATAACGAACTTAACAAATTCATTTAAATATTTTTGTAATTTTATTAATATCGTTAATATAAATGAGCCCAGCTCAACAGATGTAGAAAATTATGAAAGTTTCTTAAAAAATTTTTCAAGAAAAACAGAGGAGGATGTTATTCCTATAGATGCTTTTACAAAAGATGAGGGAAACAAACCTGTGGATAAGAATGTTCTCCATAATAATGATAATATTAAAACAAAAATAAATAATAATAAACCTTTTTATCGAAAAAATATTGATTTAAGAGGAAATATACTCTTGTACTTTTCTTGTGATAAAAATCTATCAATCCTTTGTGAAAAGATAGTACACACATTTAACTTAATAAATGAAAAATATTTAAGAAGATTCATTTGTTTATTCCAAAAGCAATATGACAATATTGCTAAACATTATATTGGAGTTCATACAATTGTGACTTTTTTTAAATTAGGTAATGATAATATAAAAAAAAATATACTTGATAGTCTAATACAAAATGATATTAATGTTTATAACAATTATATTAAAAATTTTATGAAGCTTAAAGAATATCAAAAAACGAAAACTCTTACGACGAATAATAAGAAATATCTAAAGGCAAAGAAATTGTTTCAAGATATATTAATGTCAAAGGAAAATGGGGATAATCAAAATGATATCAATGATAAAAAGGAATATGATAAACCTTCTATAGAATTGAAAAGAATCCATAGAATATCTAAACATCCTGATAGTGATGTTAATAGTGATGATAAGGACACGGTTCCAATTTTTGATGAACAATGTAATGATAATAATAATAATAATGATAATAATAATATATTAAAAGAAGATACCAACGATGATGAAAAAAATAATGAAAATGATCAAACGCATGATAACGTTACTAATTCTCATAAATCATCCTCAAAAGAAATGGAAAAAATTGTAGACAACAAGGATAATGGTTTTATGAACATAATCACTGATTTTATTAAAAATACCAAAACAAAATCTCGAAAAAGGAAAAAAGAAAAGGATCAAATAGATAATGTATTAAAAAAGAGATAAAAAAAATAACATATATATATATATATATATATATATATTACCTAGTATTATTTTTATTTTTCATTTTTTATATTTATTACGTTATATTTTTTTTTAAATATACACTTATTCATATGCATTATTTGTATTTTTAATTAAAATGTGTTTTGTGCTTATACATGGCTATACATTATATATATATATATATATATATATATATATATATATATTTATTTATTTATTTATTTATTTATTTATTTATATTTATATAATTAATTTTTTTTCGTCAAATTGTTATAAATAAAAATACTTTTTTATATAAATTGAGAGTTCAAAAATTCTAAAGGCTTGAAGATTATGATACGTTTATAAAATATTATTTATTGAAAAAAAAATACATACATATATATATATATATATATATATATATATATATATATATTTTAATTTGTAACGTAAAATCGAAATGGGTGTGTGGTAAATATATTAATCTGTTTTGATCTCTGTATAAAAATTATGAAAATATTATTTCCTTTATGTTATCTTATGCGCTACACATTAATAAATTATTTACTTTTATTTTTTTTATCTTTTTTGTATGAGGATATATTTGTTTGTTTCTTTAAACTAAATGACAAAATTAATATAAAACATTATATATATATATATATATATTTAAATTAAGATTTTTTTTTTTGTTGTATAATATTTCCTTTATAATGGTAAAAATAAAAACAACTAATTAAGCATGATAAAATTGAAGCAACTTTCATATATATATATATATATATAATATATTATTGTGTGCTCAATCTTTTTATTTGTTTGTTATTATTTAAAAGAAATTAGCCCATTCTAACAACATAATTAATTATGAAAAAAAAAAAATAATAAATAATAAATAATAAATAAATAATAAATAATAAATAAATAATAATAAAAGCAAAGGAATTATAAAATAAATGAATTATATATATATATATATATATATATATATATATATATATATATATAGATAAGTTACAAAATACATAAACCAAAACTTACAGATCATTATTTATATAAGAGAACAAAAAAATATTATATTTTTCCTAAGGTTATATATAAAAATATATGAACAGTTCAGGTTAAATTAATTTTATACAAATATATTTGTTTTATTAATAGGAAAGGTAATTTTTTTTTTATTTTTTTTTGTTCTTTGGAATTATTTAATTATATAAAAAAAAATATTAAATATATACAAGAAATATATAAAGAATTTTATCTGTAAATATTTTTTGTTCTGTGTAATTCAATATATACATATATATATATATATATATATATATATTTATTTATTTATTTACTTATTTATTTATTTACTTAGGATGAAGAGATCATTCAGATCCATGCTAAGATCCATCTTTATGAGAAGCCTTTGTTTTTTAACATCAAATATTAGTAGCATAATAATTTTTTGTGTGTCGATAAGTTTCTTGGGTTATTTTGGAAAGGAGTTACATAATAACAATAAATTATTTAGTTTGTATTCTAAGAAACATGAATATGAAGAATTAGACAATAAAGAAAAAAGCCAAGAAAAGCTTTTTTTGAATGGAAAAAATCAGAGTTTTAAATTATATAAGATAATAAAATTAACACCAACTGTTAAGATATTTATATTTAGTTATCCTCATGAATATGAAAATTTAGGATTAGGTATTTGTAAACATATAAAATTTAATGCATCAAATCTTGAAGGGAAAATAAAAGGAAAATGGAACAATAGTGATGATAAGGAAAAGAATTTGAAACAGATAAGTCGAAGCTATACCCCAGTGTATATTGATAAAAAGAAAAAACATGTTCATTTTATTATTCGTGTTTATTATCCAGATAATGAATATATAGATGGCGGTAAAATGAGTATACAATTAAATAAATTAAATAATAATGATGAGATAGATATAAATGGACCTTTTGGATTACTAGAATATAAAGGAAACCATGAACTCTTGCATCTTTCCAAATCTGTTAAAATTAAAAAACATATTGTTATGATTGCAGGTGGTACAGGTATGACACCTTTCTTTCGTTTGATAAATCATTTATTATTAACTAAAGAAAAGGAACCTGCAAGTGAGCCTCTTTATATCACCTTTATATATGCTAATAGGAACGAGAATGAAATCTTGTTAAAATCGAGTAATAATAAAAATATAACATATGTATGAATATAGTATGTATGAATATAGTATGTATGAATATAGTATGTATGAATATAGTATGTATGAATATAGTATGTATGAATATAGTATGTATGAATATAGTATGTATGAATATAGTATGTATGAATATAGTATGTATGAATATAGTATGTATGAATATAGTATGTATGAATATAGTATGTATGAAAATAGTATGTATGAAAATAGTATGTATGAATATAGTATGTATGAATATAATATGTATGTATATAATATGTATGTATGTATGTATGTATGTATGTATGTATGTATGTATGTTTGTGTATATTTATATGCCTACATCTTTACAATTTTTTGTTTTTTCATTTTACAGTTTTTGATGATTATGAAAACAGGTTCGAAAATTTCAAGAGGATCTACAGTGTAGACAAATGTTTGAACACTAACCAAATGGGCAATTTTGAAAATATCGGATTTATAAATGAAGAATTATTAAGAAAATATGTTTTGAAATATGAAAAATTAAATATTGAAATAAAAAGTAAAGATACCTTAATTTTATTATGTGGACCTCCACCTATGACAAGTTCAGTTAAATCAATATTGAAGGATCAGTTGCACATGGAAAATATTATAGTATTCTAAACAATAGAGACATCAAAAAAAAAAAAAAAAAAAAAAAAAAAAAAAAAAAAAAAAAAAAAAAAAAAAAAAAAAAAAAAAAAAAAAAAGAAAAAAAAAAAAAAAAAAACGAATATATAAATATAAAAAAATAATAAATAAAATAATAATACATTACCATATAATAGTATATATCTTAGATCATTATTGTTCTTAAGAATGTTCTTATATTTATAATATTTATATTTTTCATTATATGATATTTTATTATTTTTTTATTTAATTTTTTTTATTATTTTTTTTTTTTTGTTGTTGTTGTCTTTTTATTTTGTTTTAATTTTGTTGTATTTTTCTCTTTTCAGTAGGAATGTTTTTAAAAAATAAACATTTGTATTGTTCTTAATTTTTATAAAAAAAGAAAAAACATACATATATAATATTATATGCATATGGATTGCTTTTCAAATAATATTGTATATATATATATATATATATATTTATTTATTTAACTTAATTATAAACAAAGTCTTATTTTAATTAAAAAAAAATAAAATAAAATTACGTAAAAATTAAAAAAAAAAAAATATATACATATATATCTGTATTGAAAAGAATAAATTTAAAAAATTCAAAAATCATTTAATTCATCAATGAAACGAATTTATCCAGATACCAGTAACCTAAAACGGTAATGTCAAAAAATGCAATTTTCATATTCAACATTCTTAAGATTTTTGAATTCTCTAAACTTATAAGTTTATCTTTTTCAGCTAGAACTTTGTTTTCTTTTAAAATAATTTTCTGATCAATAATATCAAAATTTAATTTTCTTTTTTGTAAATCCTTTTGCATAGAAACCGGAACATTTAAAACATCACCACACTTTAATGTTATATCTTGTGGTGAAATATTTCCGTGTTTTATATATTCTTCTGGTTGAAATTCATTAAAAAATTTCAGAACGCTTAATGGGCCATCCTTGGTGATTAAAAGAATACGGTTCCCAATAAGTAGCTATTCAAGGGAAAAATAAAATAATATATGTATAAATAAATGTATATATGAATACATGTACATATATATATATATATATATATATATATATAAAATAAAAATTAAAAAGAATGATACCTCTGATATTTTGCTCATATTTGGTTTGATTTCATTATTTTCATTGATACCAAGTGCCAATTTCATTAATTTATTCTTTCCAATAAAAAATCTATAAATTATGAATAAAACAAAATGAGTTCATTGTATTTTTACATATATAGAGGTTACAAATATGTATACATATATATATATATATATATATATATATATATATATGTGTGTGTTGTTTGATTTCTTTCCATTTTACTTTCCGTTTGGCTTAAAATGCTCTATGGCTATTTTCAAATTATTGTTTGAATAAGTTCTAATATCTAGTACATAAACATAAACATTTGGTATTTGAATCATTTTTTTTATTTCTAATAATTTCAGGTCTTTCATTTCTTTTTTGTTGACTTTCTTCTTGACTTTGGTCAAGGATATCTTAACATTTCTTTTTGATTTTGGCATCTTAAAATACGAAATAAAGTTAGCAGTATGTGATAAATTAAAATAAATAAATAAATAAATAAATAAATAAATATATATATATATATATATATATATATATATATATACTTATATATTAATAAATGATTTCTCTTTCAAAATTTCTATATGTTATATATATATATATATATTATATATTTTTTTTTATAGGGTCACGATTTCTTCATGTTCGTGGGTAATAATTATTAAACAAAAACATAACAAAAAGTAAATTATCTTATCTTATCTTATCTTATATTAAATATATATATATGATGAATTTCTATAAAGAAAACATAAATTAATAAATTTATTATTTAAATAATATACAATTTGTACAATTCATAAATGTAAAAAAAAAAAAAAAAAAAAAAAAAAAAAAATTTTTATTATAATTATATATATTCTACATATTATTTATTAATATATAATATGTAAGATTATATATAATTTTTTTATATATAGGTAATTTTTTTTTTTTTCTATTCTAATTCCACATAAATGAATATGTAAAATATGATATATTTTAATGATAAATATTATGGGAGTTTTTTTTTTTTTTTTTTTTTTTTTCTTGTTTGAATAAATAAATAAATAAATAAATATATATATATATATATATATATATTATTTCTTTTTTATATATGTTATAATTTTAAAAAAATGATTCAGTTGTAAAAAATTATACGTGTTTTGACTTTTTATAATATTATTATGATAATATAATTTCTATAACTATATTATAATATATATTTTTGTATATATTTTTGTATATATATTTTTGATCCTTGAAAGTTTTTTTTTTTTTTAATAAATATATGATTTTTTATTCTTTTTCCTTTTTGATTTTCCTTTATTTTTGTTTATATTTGAATATTAAAGAAAGCATTTTATTAGGGAATTGTAAGATTATATTAAGAAGGCCCTTTAAAGAAGAAAAGAAGCAAGGTATATATTTTTTTTTTAATTCTGGAAAGTATTTATTAAAAAGAAAGAGAAGTACGTTGGATTCGTTGCCGTTGCATTTAAATAAAAGGAGAAGAATAAATTTATTTATTAATAATGATAAAAAAAAAAAAATAAAAACCAATATTAATAATAATAATAATAATAATAATAATAATAATAATAACAATAATAATAACAATAACAATAATAACAATAACAATAACAATAATAACAATAATAACAATAATAACAATAACAATAACAATAATAACAATAACAATATTAACAATTATAGTATAAAAAAAAAAAGAGTATGTGGTAAACCATTTTTTTCTTTTTATTCAAATGAAAATATATTAACTGCACAAAATAATAATTATGTCTTGTTAAATTTATATAACAAAATAAAAAAGAAGTATAAAAAGGAAGAAAAAAAAAAAAAAAGTGAATATTATAATCATTATAAGTTTATGCATTTAAACAATATAAAAAGAAAAGATATATTTATCAAGTTAAATAAAATTAATAATAAGAGGCATTTTTATAAATATATACACAAATCAAATAAATGTATTAACACATTTATGTATTGTAGTTCACACAATTTTCATAATTGTAATTATTCCTTGAATTCTTTTAGTTTCAAAGTACTGTTTACAAAAAATACATACAATAGGTGTTTTTTGAATTTTTTGGAATACAAGAGAAAGAATAACTTAAAAGAGAAAAAGAGCATAAAAGATTCCTTTTCCTTTAGTATCCTGTTAGGAAGTGATAAAAATATCAACTTGGATAATTTGAAGAAGGGTTACTATAAAAGCATTAACACGAACAATAACAATAAAAAAAAAGAAATCAATAATTACAATAATAATAATAATAATAATAATTGTAGTAGTTGTTGTATTAATATGGATATGAATGATAAATTAAATAATCCAAATAACTGGAGTAACACAAATAAGCATAAAGATGATAATATTAAAAATAGAAACTGTTCATCAAATCATGAGGAGGAAAAAAAATATATGAGTGCAGAAGAAGTGAGAAATAATTTTATTAATTATTTTTATAAAAAAAATCATAGCATTATTGAAAGTTCCTCTGTTGTGCCATATAATGATAATACTTTATTATTTACTAATGCTGGGATGAATCAGTTTAAGAAGATTTTTTTAGGTAATGTTGATAAGAATAGTGATTTGGGAAAATTAAAAAGAGCAGTAGATACACAAAAATGTATAAGAGCAGGAGGAAAACATAACGATTTGGATGATGTAGGAAAAGATGTATATCATCATACATTTTTTGAGATGTTAGGAAATTGGAGTTTTGGTGATTATTTTAAAGAAGAAAGTATATCATTTGCATGGGATTTATTAATAAATGTATATAAAATAAATCCTGATAGATTATATGTAACATATTTTGGTGGAGATAAAAATTTATCTAGTTGTTCAGCAGATCATGAAACAAAAAAAATATGGATGAAATATATTAGTGAAGATCGTATATTACCATTTGGTTTAAAAGAAAATTTTTGGGAAATGGCGGAAACAGGACCATGTGGGCCATGTTCAGAAATACATTATGATCGTATAGGTAATAGAGATGCTTCTAGTTTAGTTAATAAAGATGATCCGAGTGTTCTTGAAATATGGAATATTGTATTTATGCAATATAATAAAGATGAAAATAAAAATATGAATAAGTTACCATTTCCATGTATCGATACAGGTATGGGTTTAGAACGTATTACATCTATTTTACAAAATGTAAATAGTAATTATGATACTGATCTTTTTCAACCTATATTTAAACAGATTAAAGAACTATTTCCATATTTACCTAATTATGAAGGGAAAATTAATGAGCAAGATGTTGATAAAATTGATACTGCTTATCGAGTAATTAGTGATCATATAAGATGCGTAACAATTGCTATTAGTGATGGATGCTTACCAAGTAATGAAGGTAGAAATTATGTTATTAGAAGAATAATTAGAAGAGCCATTAGATTTGGTAAACAAGTTTTTAATATTAAAAGTAATGTTTTATGGTTTTATAAACTAGTAGATTCTGTATGTTTTATTTTGGGTAATACATTTAAAGATTTACAAAATCATGACAAAATTAATTTTATCAAAAATACAATTAAACAAGAAGAAATGGTTTTTAATAAAACACTAGAAAAAGGTGTTGAACAATTTCATAAAATTATTAAGAAAAATACAAAAAATAATATATTTAGTGGAAAGGATGCTTTTGATTTATATACTTCTTTTGGATTCCCAATAGATTTAATACAAATTATGTGTGAAGAAAAATCGTTCAATTTGGATCTTCAAGAATTTAATGATTTATTTAAAAAACATCAGCTTGTATCTGATACTAATAATTTTAAAATAAACAAATTTTTTGATATCCCTGTGGAAAAATCACATGAATTAATGAATGTTCACAATATTAAACCAACAGTTGATCATTTCAAATATGACTGGAATAATAATTGTGCAAATGATGGTGACAATAAACATAGAAAATTTGAAACATATGTTCAGGTTATTTATGATGGAAATAATTTTTTAGATAACTTTACATTACCCTCTAATAATGACAAACATGTTTTAGAAAAAGAGCAATCAATTGGGGAGGGGGAACAAAAAAAATATGCACTTATATTAAAAGAAACTAATTTTTATTACGAAAATGGAGGCCAAATATACGATACGGGTATTATCCAGAATGATAATATGAAATTTCAAGTTTTAAATGTTCAAAAAATTAATGAATATGTATTACATATAGGTATATTTCTCAAAGGATATCTAAGCAAAAATGATAAGGTTCAAACCATTGTTGATTTTGATAGAAGAAAATTGGTTGCATGTAATCATACGGCAACACATATGCTTAATTTCATGTTGAGAAAAGTATTAACGGAAAAGTATACAAACAGTGGAAAACCATCTAACACTCATGAAGGAAATAATGAGAAGCATGAAATGAGTGAAAACGACATTAATAGTAATAATAATGATATTCATAATCATGATAATAACAAGGAGGAAAAGGGATTTTCTATTTTTACATGTGAACAAAAAGGTTCCTTAGTAGATGATGAAAAACTACGTTTCGATTTTTCATTTATCGAAAATATTAACATAGATGCTATTACCAAAATTGAAAACGAAATTAACAAATTGATTAACGAAGAATTAAACGTTACTGTCAAAACGATGGATTTAGAAGAAAGCAAAAAAATTAAAGGAATCAGAGCAATTTTTGAAGAAGATTATGCGGATAAAGTTAATGTCGTCTTTATTAATAAGGATGTAAATAATATATTAAACAATATGGATATAGACTATACATATCTACATTCAATTGAATTATGTGGTGGTACACATATTGGGAATACAAAATTAATAAGAAAATTCCTTGTTACATCAGAAGAAAGTATTGGAAAAGGAATCTATAGAATTACTGCTGTTACCAATAAAAAGGCTGATGAAATTGAAAAAACATTTAATGACTTATATGATAAATATAAACATGTTCTTCAAGAACCAAATGAAAATAAATTAACAGATGTTCAAAACTATAAGAGAACATTAAAAGAAAATAAATTCTTACCATATATTAAAAAATATCATATTTTACAACAGGTAGAGCAAATTGAAAAAACTATTGTTGAAAAAACGAAAAATATGCAAAAGGAACTATTCAATAAAGCAACAAATATAGGAAAGGACTATGCGTTACAAGATAAAAATACCATCCTATTGGATATCAAATTCTTTGATGAAATAAAGGGGAATCAAAAGGTTTTGGAAAAGATTGTTCAATCATATTCAAAAAATAACAAAAATTTGAGTTATTTCTTTATTATTTGTGATGAAAATAATACCTACTGTGTTTTGGAAGTCAAGGATGCCTTGAAAAATAAAAATGTGCAAGCCGATTTATTTATGAAGGAAATTATGAAATCGGTTCTTGGACATTCAGGAGGAAGTAAAAACAAGGCATTTGGTTCAGTCGAGAAGGATAAAGGAATGGTTATCAAGGAGTATGTCGAAGAAATGTTAAAAAAATATTAACAAATAAATAAATAAATATATATATATATATATATATATATGTGTGTATACGTATATTTGTGTGTGCTTATTTTTGTTTTATTATATGTTTGTTTATTTTCCCTTGACATTTAACGTGTATTGTATTGTATTGTATTTTATTGTATTGTATTTCATTATATTAATTCCATGGGTTTTTTAATTTGCATTTTTAATACTTGTGTATTCTGTGCTTATATAATAATATGAATAATTTTATTTTTCCCAATAATAAAAAAATGGTATTAAAAAAAAAGAAAATAAATAAAAATATATATATGTATATATATATATATATATATATATATATATATATAATAATAATAATAATAATAATAATAAATGTCGCTATGATTGTCACTAATGTGATAGATGTGAGTAAATATCTAATATTATATAGTTCATTTTTTCTATATGACTTTAAAATTTAAAAGGATTTCTTATTTACATAACATGTCATAAAAATACAAGTATATATATATATATATATATATGTATATTTATTTATTTATTAAGCCATATTTATTTTTTAGCTAATGAACATAAACATCACTTGTTGCATTATGATTAGTAATTTAATAGACATATTATAAGGTATCTGTAAATTAGAAATGGAAATATTATAATATTAATCGATAAATATATTTCATTAAAAGAAAAAAAAAAAAAATTTGAACACTTATATATGTTGTTTTCATTTGAGGTAATGCTGTTTAGTTTTTATAAAAAAAAATTATTGTTAGAAAAGCTATATTTTTTTTTTTTAGACATAATTATGCATTGAGAAAAAAAAAGAAATTATGTACTGTTCATATATTTTTTTACATTTTTTTTTTTTTTTTTTTTTTTTTCCTCTAAGAATTGAGAAATATTAGAATAGTAGCCATATTTCATTAATTATATAATAAAAAAATAATAATGTAATTAATTTTTTATGAACAGGTCATGTAAAAATGGTGGTACGAGCTAAAATACTTCAATATAATTTTAGCTACATTATAGAAATATTCTTGTATTCGATGGTTGTTCATGTGAAAAAACGGTAACCATATAAATTTATTTTACTATTTTATTTTTTTGTAGAATTTATTATATTGAATTATTTATTTAAAAATATAAAAAAAAAAAATTTAAATAAATTTATATAAACATTTGTCTATATATATATATATATATATTTTTTTTTTTTTTAATTTATTCATGGTGTCGAAAAGAATCTTTCTCTTTGATTAAAAAGTATAGACATTTTTTTTTTTTTTATAAACCTATAAAATAAAATATATAATATTACAATAAAAGGAAAAAATATATATATTTAATATTTTGGACATAATATATATATATATATATATATATATATATATATATTAACATATAAATATTACAACAATGAAATTAAATACATTAATTTCGTTTTTCTCTTTTGTGTGTCTTTTTTTTCGTGTGCTTTCTTGTGAAGGAATTCACGAAAAAAAAAAAATTAATTTAAAAATAGAATTAATCGATAAAGATGTATTATTATCAGATGATCATTTAAAAAAAGAGAAAGTTATTATGCAAGATGGTAGAAAGATTAAAATTAAGAATTTTGAAAGAATTAAAGAGAACGTTCTTGAGAGAGCTATAATTGTAAAAGAGCTTGATAGATTGAAATCTATCAATACCAAAAACGAAGCTATAACTTTAGAAACATTAGATGATGATAATGATGATGATGAAAATAATGATGATGAAAATAATAATGATGAAAATAATAATGATGAAAATAATAATGATGAAAATAATGATGATGAAAATAATGATGATGAAAATAATAATGATGAAAATAATGATGATGAAAACAATATTGATGATACTCAACAAGTCAATGAAGGACAAAATAATATGAAAGTAATTTCTTCAGAAGAATCTGTAGAGAATGATATTCATATGTTACGTAAAGTTTATCAAAGAGATTCAGAGAATGGTTCAACAACCTATTGTTATATGAGATATACCTTTAATTTTAATTTGGAAAAATTAAATGAAAACAGTAGAAGCCAATTATTTAAAGGATTAGATAAAACACTTGATTATTTATCCTTTTTACCAAAAAATGAAGATGTAACAGACACTGAATCAATACTAGATAATGAATATAAGAAGTTAGATAACACTCTTGGGGACACTGATCCTATCGTTTCTAATGTAGAATTGAAAAATAATAATTTTGATATAATTAGTACTTCTGAATATGCTGATACTATAGATGAAATTATAAACTTTTTAAATACGCGAAATGATCAATTAAATATATCAACTTCCCTAAAATATAAATTAATGGAAGCAAAAAATAATTTAAATAAATATAATAATAAAAACATGTTAGAGAATAATCCACGTGATAGAAATTTATATCTTTATGAATGGTTACAACATTTAAATAAGGCTTTTTTGGAAAAGAAAAAAGCATTGGAATTGTTGAATGACACAAAGGATATAAAAGAAGATTATAATGATAAATTATTTGTGAATTCAGTTGAACAATTATTTTATTGTTATAATTTATTTGAAGTGGCTAATGATAGTATAGATTCTTTTTTTATGAATAATATGGGGAAGAAAAAGGAATCTAAAGAAGTTAATATTAATATTCATAAATCATTGTCGAGAGAATTGTTAAGTAAGAATATTGATGATAATGCTGATGACGAGCTAACTAAATGTAAATCCTTTTTAAGTTTGATAACGCCAAATGAACTATTTTTAAATGATAATTTGGGTATTTCACAGAATGATATAGTAAAAGCTGATATTGATATGAACCAAGAGGAAGACGAAGACGAAGATGAAGAATACGAGAACAATAAAAATAATGATATGCTATGGAACAATTTAAATGTACAAAATAGAGATAAGCTTCTTAAGAGTATGCGTGAAGAAGATGGTGTAGACGATGCGAAGAATTATGAAATGAATAACAATGAAATGGATTCATTAGATGTATCGCCTTTAAGAAAGAATGAATCTTATTTAGAAAACAAAGAAGCGTTTAGTCAATTAACACAGGAGATAAGAAATGACGAAATGGCAGAGGATTATGACTACAGTTATGATATTGACAGTGAAGAAGAGAATAAAGAGGGAAGTTATGAAGATAGCGATGAGGAGAGTGATGAGGAGAGTGATGAAGAAAGTGACGATGAGATTGATGAAGAATTTGATGAAGAGAGTGATTATGATAATGATGAAGACGATGAAGAGAGTGATTATGATAATGATGAAGACGATGAAGAGAATGATTATGATAATGATGAAGATGATGAAGAGAGTGATTATGATAATGATGAAGACGATGAAGAGAATGATTATGATAATGATGAAGATGATGAAGAGAGTGATTATGATAATGATGAAGACGATGAAGAGAGTGATTATGATAATGATGAAGATGATGAAGAGAGTGATTATGATAACGATGAAGATGATGAAGAGAGTGATTATGATAATGATGAAGAATTTGATGAAGACAATGATGAAGAAGTATATGATAACGATTACGAAAATTTACATTACAAAGGGGAAGATAACTATTCAAATTACAGTTTAAAAAGTGCTTTAAGCGATTTAGCTAAAAGTAGTACTAATCACTTAATAGACAAAGCAACAAATAGTATTTCAAGTGCTTTAAAAAAAAACTTTAATAAAAAAAAAATAACAGATAAATCAAATAAGTTCTTCGGTAAAATAAGCAAGGGTCTTAATAATGGTAAAAAAATTATTAATAAAACAAAAAAGGATATTAAAAAAGGAATTAATAAAGGGAAAAAACTTATAAAAGATACAAAAAAGGATGTAAAGAAACATGTTCAGAATACTAAAGAAAAAGGAAAGATCTTGACTAGAAAAGCTAAAAGGGTAGTTAAAAAAGGTAAAGACATAGTTAAAGAAAATGGCCAAGTTGGATTGAATAAAGTAAAAAAGGGAACAAAAAATGGTATAAATAAAGCAAAAAAGGGAACAAAAAATGGTATAAATAAAGTAAAAGAAGGAACAAAAAATGGTATAAATAAAGTAAAAGAAGGAACAAAAAATGGTATAAATAAAGTAAAAGAAGGCACAAAAAATGGTATAAATAAAGTAAAAGAAGGCACAAAAAATGGTATAAATAAAGTAAAAGAAGGAACAAAAAATGGTATAAATAAAGTAAAAGAAGGAACAAAAAATGGTATAAATATAGTAAAAGAGGGTGTAATAAATGGTAAAGATAAAATTAAAGAAGGTTCAAAGGATGGTATAAATAAATTAAAAAATGAAGTAGATAAAGGTGTTAATAAAGTAAAAGAGTACGCACAAAATGGAGTAAACGAAGTTAAAAATGGAACAATAAATGCTATAGAAGATGCTATAAAGGAAATATCAAAACCTACTGGAAATTTACGCTTTAAAGAAAAAGAAAGTATTAATAAAGTGAATACATCATCTAATAAAGTTACAAATAAAAAAGGAAAAACAACATTAAATAACACCAAAACTGATGAAAAAAAAAAATATAATAGTCGTAAAATGTCTCTAATAAGTTTAACAGAAGTATCAAATAAGAAATCCTTGAATAAGAACAAAATTAAAAAAGAGATAAACAAAATTAATAAAGAATACAAAAAACTGAAAAAAATGGAAAAAAAAATGAAGAAAGAGTTGAATAATCCTACTCCTTCAGACAAAAAAATTATATCAGAATTTGATGATTTTGAAAAAACAAATGAAGTTAAAAAAAATAAGAATATATAAATATGTCTATGTTTTTTATATGGAAAATGTCTAAATAAATAAGAAAAGATTTATTTTGCTCTTAAGCATATTTTAATATATTAATTTATTGATTTTAATATTATTTTTTAATTCAACATATTGATTTATAAAGTGTTGTTATATTATTATGTATTATTATATATTATGCATATATCTTTATGATTATTTTTGTTTATTTTTCTCCCCCCCTAATCTTTGTCTTTTATTTTTAATTTATGTTATTTATATATTTTTTCCATGTTTCTTATGCATATGAATATATATATATATATATATATATATATATATATATATATTTATATATTTATATATGATTTTATTTATTTTTATTTATGTATTCATTTTTTCATTGAAATGATTTTATGAAAAGACGCTTTTATATTTTATAAAATAAAATTTGTAAATTATAATGTAAAAAAAGAAAAAGAAAATATTAACTCATGTTTGCTTTTGTATATGTGGTTAATAACTGTGAGGTTAAAAAAATTATGTTAATTTGTTATTTATGAATAAAGGATAGTGTTGTATAGATATAATAATATAAAAAGTAGCATAATATATATATATATATATATTTTTATTTATATAATGATTTTATAGTATTCATTATTATAATAATACAACCTATATATTATTATATTTATTTTGTATGTAGACATATGTTGTGTATTTTAAAGTGACAAATTAGAAAATTTCAATTTATAAGTTAAAGTTTGATTGTATAAAAATGATATGTCTACATTTATATTGTTTTCTTTTTTTTTACATATAATTACTATATGCATATTAGCAAGATAATCCTTTTTTAAGGTATTATTAAAACAATTTGATATTATATTATTTATGTTGTATTATTATAGATTACATAGCTATTTAAAAAAAAAAAAAAAAAAAAAAAAAAACCTGCATATGCAAATTATAACGTGACCTTGTTCATGTAAAAAGTGGTATATTTTTTTTTTACCTTTTTAGCTGACTGAATATATATAATATATTTTTTTTTATATAATTATACTTTAGTTAAAGAAAGATAATATACACAATATAAATATAAGTTGTCTTATAATTATACGTTATATCATATTGAATTTAGTTTTATAATTTGTGTACTTGTTCTTGTTTCTGAAATATAATATTTACTTAATATATAAATGAGAAATATATATATATATATATATAATATACTATATTATGCTGTTTTTTTTTTTCTGTTTTCTTTTTTCTTTTTTTTTTTTAGTATTCCATAGCTTTATATGTTTCTATGATTTTTAATTAATATGATTTAAATATTGATGGTTACATATATGTAATAATAATATTAGACCTTTAGTTATATTTTTTTATATATAGTCATATATATATATATTCATTTTTTTGATTTGATTTATTTGGTTCTTACATTTGTGAAATATATTGTAGAATTAATTTATAATCGTTTTCAAATTTCTGTGCACATTGGAATTGGTCACTAGTGGTTATAAGTATTAGTGTAATTCCCTTGTGGATATATTTATATATATATATATATATATATATTGTTGAAATATATATTTAAGTGTGTAAACACTTGATTTTTTCTATTTGAAGGATGAAAAAATATTTATGTAGATTTTCATTTAATGTTGTTATTTTGATAATATTATTTTGTGGCATTATTATAGCAAGAAATAATAAGACGATAAAATGGATAAGTGTTGAGAAAGATGGTAAATTGTTTAATCATGTAGTTCGGTATTTTATAAAAGATGATAATATATTGAAAATATATACAATTAATAATAATATAATTATGGAAAATATTGATGACGATTATTATATGAATAATAAAGAAAGTTTGTTAAAGAATAATTATAAAAATGTTGATAATTTTTTTAACAATATAGTGTATAATAAAGTTCCATTAAGTTTCATAATAGAAATATTTTATGGTTATGGAAAGAAAAAAATATTAAATTATAATGAGATGAAAACCTTTAAGCTTATGTGTAATAAGATATGTAATTTAGAAGAACCTAAAGGTGAGAATAAATGTGCTTATTATTTATTTAGAAATATAATATATAATTTTATACCTGAAAATGCTTTTATACCAAAAGATGTGAATAACGAAAGAATTAATAATAATATGTATATAAAAAATAAGAAAGATATTCCATTTAAGTGTTCATCATATATATTTTTCTTGGATAATATATTAAGTAAAAATCAAAAAAAGAAAGAGCAATGTATTTATAAGATGAAACATATGAATATTTCTTATACATATATAGAATATGAAATAAAAGACACTTTTGAAAATATATTTTTTGACGTAATAAAATATATAAGTAAAATAATGGAAGAGAATAGAAATATAATGAATTTAAGAAATTATGATAATAAACAATATAAAATGTTCATAGAATTAAATAATATAATATTAGAGAAAGAATCAAAATTAAAACATGTGTTTTTTTATAATACATTAGAAGAATATGTACAATCATTGGATGGTATAAACAAAATATTTGCAGAAGATATTATAAAAGAAATTATGGACATATATGCTAATAAAAATAATGATAATGTAGATAATGAGAAAGCATTATTCAGAACAAATAAGTTGAATATATATAGGAGGTCTAATTATATAAATTATTTTAACAATAATGATATGTCTATGTTTTATAATGATAATATTTCTAATGAAAATTTGGTTTTTCCTAACAAGCAATTTGATAGTAATAATAATATTTATGAGAAAAAGGATGCAAATAAATATGAAAATGATTTTTTAAAAGTTACTATGGAAGATAATATGAATGATATAAAAAACGATGAAGAGATTGATATGTTAGTTTTATTAAATAAATATTTTTTTGATTTCTACCTAAATATAAGACGTATGAATGAGAAATATAATGAATACGTTGATGTAACGTATGAATATGATGAAATGAAAAATGTGAAAAATAAAAATAAGGATAATCAATTATTAAGAAAAAAAGAAAATGAAGACAAGAAGAGAAAGCCAGTTTATACAACATTTATAAAATTGAAAGAAAAATATATGAATGATAAAATAAATAATGAGTCGAATATTACTAATGAACATATAAGTGGTGAAAGTATAAATGATAGATTTGTAAATATGAAGCATTCGAATGGTGAATTATTAAATCCCCAAAATAGTACTGATAAGATAATCTTAAACTCAATGAATGTCTTAAAAAATATAACAGATAAAATTAAGAAGGAGAATAATTTTTCACATGTTGACAAAATAAATGATATAGATATACCTACTGTTGCTGAAGAGGAAAGAAAAATTGATGACTTTTATGAATATGAAAAGAAGACCATGACGAAAATACATGAAAATAAGGAAAATATTTATAGAATGATTAATGAAGACTTAGATATATTATTAAAGCCGGCTCAAGACGAATATATAAAGGTGGCTAGAAATATTAAAAATAAATTGTTACAGGAATATGAGCAAATTTTGAAGGAACAAATATCAGACGACGAAATATAAGAAAAGAAAATATATAAATAAATAAATAAATATATATATATATATATATATGCGATTTTTATTATATTTGATTATTTTATTTTTTTCATTAAATTTGTTAATATATTATATATGTCAATGTTTTCATAAATATAAATATAAATATACATTTATATATATCATATTGTATTTATTTGTTTACTTGCCAAATATTAATTAAAAATAAAAAAAGTTTTAATTTCGAATTAAACAGCTATTATAAAATATACGTCTTAAAGGATATATTATGGAATATTTATATATACCTATATATATAATGAATGTTGTATTATATATTATAAAAAAAAAAAAAAATTCCTTTGAGGAATATCCCAATATAATATTTTCAACTACACTGCGGATTAATACATAACTTTCCAACTCTATTTTCTTCATTTTTCCATGTATTTAATTTGAATAAATCTTCAATCCAGCTGGTATTGTGAACTTCATTATTTTCTATAAATAATAATGTAGATGTGTTTATGTAGATGTATTTATGTAGATTCATATAAATAACACATTTTTTTTTGTAAATAATCATGTTTTTATTTTGTTACTCATAGTTTTATAATGATAAGGAACCCCTGAAAAATTAGAAAAAAATAAAAATAATAAATAAATAAATAAATAAGATATTAAACTGAAGAAATTATAATTGGGTAAAGACATAGAGAAAAATATATACACATTTTAAATATGTGCAAAAAATATGAAATATACTTATTGAACAATCAGGTCCAGCAAAAAATGATTCGTTTAGATATTTTTTGCATATACAGGTAATAGAAGCGTATTCTGAATTATTAAAAGTTTTGATAAAGCACTTGGATTCATTTTTACAATATGATAATATTCTAATATCATCTGTTAATAAAGAGCATTCTTTATAACTACATAATATATCTAAAAATAAAATGATAAAAATAATGGATAAAAAAGGATATGCATATGTAAATTATAAAATTACAAACAATCTTCATACAATGAAGAAAAAAGAAAAATTTACTTTTTTGTTGTAAAAGAAAACACAAGAAAAGAAAAAATAAGAAAAGGTCTTTTTTAAGCATTGCTACTGAAAAAAATTATAAACAAAAAAAATATATACATATATATATATATATGTATAAATGTATGTACATTTAACCTATTCATATATTTCTTAAAATAATGAATATGTTATAAAGATAATGTTTAAATTAAATTATATTTAAAAATATTGAAAGGATATATATATATATATATATATATATATATATTTATATTTATATTTATATTTATTTTTTTATACGTCTATTATTTTAGAATATAATTCAAAATAAAAAAATTAAAATAAGGCAAAACATAAAAATTGCATATTTTTTGGAATGAAAAAGAGGATGAATATTATATACATATATATATAATAGTAAACATATAAATGCATATACATTTTTTTTATTTAATTTTATGATATTAAAAAAAAAAAAAAAATTAAATATAAAAATATAATGTACGTATGTTTGTATATATATATATTTTATACTTTCGTAAAATATGAAATTTAATTTAATAACAAAAATCCTTGCCATAGGAATATGGTATATTTCCTCCTGTTTAATTAAATGAGAAACCAAAATGAATGGGTTAAATACGTTAAAAAAAAAAAAAAAAAAAATTAAATAAATAAATAAATATATATATATATATATATATATATATATATGTATATACATATATTACATTTATTTATTAATTTGTTTATTTCAACTTGATTCTGTATTTGTTCAGGATTCTATTATATCGTATAACATTTACAAAAAAAAAGAAAAAAAGGGAAAAAAACTATTTTGTATGCATTAAAATAAAAGTGTGAAATCCATAACAATAGGTATATGTATACACATTTTAATTTTTTTTTTTTTAAAAGAACAAAGTATTTGCCATGGTTCCTAAAAAGAAAAAATATAAATATTATATATATAAATATATATATATATATATATATATATATTTTTTTTTTTTTTTTTTTTTTTTTTTTAATATACCTATACATGTAAGAATTGATTCGTTTAATAACGTTTCAACCGAATTTTGTATTCTTTTTTTAGCATCAATTTTTCCAATATTTTCTAAAAGTATTTCTTCACTTGTTTTTTTCATTTCATTACGAAGATTTTTATTATATAAGCTAGTTAATTTTTTTATATCTTCTAATGTTTCATCTGAATTTTTTTTTTGTTCATGGAAATCATTTAATTTTAAAGGATTGGTCCACATATCTTTATGTAAATTTAGTAGCATATTTTTTTCCAATTCATTTTTTCTATAATTAATAACAATTGAATAATAATTTCTATTTAATCCATGAACTAAAGCTGTTAAGGTTGGTTTTGTCAAATAACCAATATTTGATGTAGTTTGTCTTGGTTCTTGTCCTAACATCAATATATGTGGATTAATTAATCTAAAACAATCAATAACAACTTTACCTTTAACTGATTGTATAGGATCTACTACAACACCAATAGTTCTTGGATTTAATTGTTCAAAACTTTTCTGAGTATTTACATCAGTACCTGATAACCAACAACCAAAACCAGGATGAGAGTGATACCACCCAACGACCATTTCATGTCTTCCTGTTTTTTTTAATTCCTCTAACATATTTGTTTGATAAACTGGGTCTACTGCTTCAACACTTACACTGTTACCGGACTGAGGCATAGCAAACACATCAACAATTCTTATGGTGTATTCATCAACTATTTCACCTAACATTAAACCCATAACTTCCATAGGTACTCCAGCCTAAATAGAAAAAAAAAAAAAAAAAAAAATTATCTAACTTGTTCATAAATTTGTACATATATATATATATATAAAATATATGATAATTTATATAATCATATTAATACATAATACGAACATATAGAAAGGAAATATTAAATAAATAAACATATATATATATATATATATATATATATATACATATTTGTGATGATGTTAGTGTAATGTATAAATAAAATATTACATTTATACATAATGTTCATACAAAATGTTACATTTCCATGTATTTATAATATGTTGTTATTTTAATCTTCAATTTATTCATGCTTTACCCGTCCATGTTTTAATATTTTTAGAAGAGCCAAAGGAGATATATAAACTTGTTCACTCGTATCTGCTAATGTTTCATTATTCATTCCATTTCCATCAGAAAAGGAATAAAATAATTCACGTAATGAAGATGGAATACCCGCCATTTGAATAATATAAATAAATAAATATATAAATGAAATATATATATATATATATATATATATATATATATATAGATGGGTATTTATATATATGAAGAATGTATTAATATTTATAAATATATATATTAATATGTGTATGTTATCATATTTATAGGTATATATTCATATAAAGGAAAATTATATATAAATTAAAAAAAAAAAAAAAAAACGAAAAAAAAAAAAGGATGTTTTAAATTTATCATATGTTTTTCTTTGCATTAATATACAGATAATATTCTTTTTATTAAAAGTATGGTATTATTTAAAAAATTATAATTTATTAATTATATAAAAACGAAAACAAAAAAAAATAATTATAATATTAAATATATACAAAAATTTATGAAATTATGTAAATATATATATATATATAATAAATATATATTATATTATATTATATATAAGGATAAAAAAAAAAAAAAAAAAAAAAAAAAAAAAAAACAGTATAAATTAATATTTTCGTGTATAAAGTTTATTTAGTTTTATAAAAATATATATGTAAAAATATATTGTATATTATATATGTAATTATATATATATATATTATATATATATTAATATTTTATAAAAATTTAAAAAAAAAATGTAACATATATATTATATATATTTAACTATAATTATTATTTCTATGTAAAATAATAATACATACATAAAATACATCATTTATATATATTTTTAAACGTTATAATTAAAGATTATTTATTGGATGAGAAGAAGAAAAAAATAAATAAAATAATAATATTCATAATAATAATATATTAAATTAAAAAATAATTTATTGTGATTATTTTTATACACATTTAATATTATTATAATATCTAATTTTTATATATAATGAAAAACTCATACATAATATATAATATATATATATATATATATATATATGTATATAGCAAAAAAAACAATTGTGTAAGAGAAATATAAATTGTACGATAATTTTATGTGGTGTTATTCTTTTATTCATATAATTCTTTTAGGTACCATTTAATATATATTATGTTACTAATTCGTTAAATTTGATGTAGCTACATAAAGTTGCAGGTTCATATATCCCAAAATATTTGATACAAAAATATATATATATATATATAATAACATATATATTTAAAATATATAATATAATATAATATAATATAATATAATAATATTATTCCTTTTTGAAGTTATATATTTTCATATTAAAAAGGTTTTTGTTATATGTTGTTATAGTTTTTAAGTGCACAAACTTAAAAAATCGAAAGAGAAAATAAAATAAAAAAATAATATTAAACCAAAAAATATTTATTTTGAAAATAAACTATATATATATAAATATAAATATATATATATTAATAATATTTAAAATATACATACAAGATAATGTATAATTCAATAAAGAATAAAAAATGAAATAAAATAAAATAAGGAAATTGAGAATGAGGGAATAGAAATAAAATATATTTATAATTCTAATTTAAATATTAAATGAATATAAAAATAAATAAATAAATAAATAAATAAATAAAATAACAAATATGAAAAATTAATAATCTTTATTATACCCAAACTAATTTTTTTTTTTTTTTTTTTATTAATAATATCATTATATAAGAATAAAAAAAAAAAAAAAAAATATATACATGTCAGATATATAATAGGACAAGGTATAAATATAATGAATGGGTTTACATTTTTATGATATATATATATAAAGAAAAAAAAAAAAAAAAGTGTTGTATAAGTTGTATACATTTTAAAAATATTTGAAATTTCTTATGGCCATATTAGGATAGGTGTGTGATCATTTTACTCATCGATAATGAAATATGTGCCTGCAGAAATAATATATATATATATATATATATATATTTATTTATTTATTTATATATTTATTTTTTATTTTTTATTTTTTTTTTCGTACCGTTTAATTTTTGCTCCTTATCCTTTACACTGTCATATTTATTTATTCTGGGCCTGTAATTTGTTGGGTCCCTTCTAAATGTTACGTCAATTATTTTTAAGAATTTGTTCATACCTGCTGCTAATGTTTGAGGTGTGTTAGCAACTGTGTTTACTCCTGCTTGTCCATCAAAAACTATGACATGATCTGCTAAATACGTGGCCATAATAAAATCATGTTCTACAACGAAGGCTGTTTTATTTGTGTTAAGAATAAATCTTTTAATAATTTTGGATACAATAATTCTTTGTTCTGAATCTAAGTAGGCTGATGGTTCGTCAATTAAATATATGTTTGTATTTTTGGCTAATGTAACAATAATAGCAACTTTTTGTAATTCTCCTCCTGATAATGTTAAAACTTGGTTATCTAAAATAGCTTCTATTTTTAAAGGTTTAATAATTTCATTATTAAAATATGGATCATTGTATAAACCTTTTAATTTGGACATTAATAATTGTCTAACAGTTCCTGTAAATTTGGCTTGTATTTGTTGAGGTTTATATGAAACACTTAAAGATTCAAGAAATGATAAACTTTCTAAATTATCTGGTTTAATTAATCCAGCAAATAAACGTATGAATGTACTTTTTCCACTACCATTTTGTCCTAGCAGAACAAAAATTTCTGATTCTGAGAAATGACCTTTGTCTATGGTTAATGTAAAAGAATTCAATGTTTTAACCATGGTTGGATAATTATAAAAATGTAATCTTTTTTTATCTTCATCTGTTGCATCTTGATCAGTTGCTAATTTAAAATTAAGTGATTCTTCACGAATTCTTAGATTATCTGTAGGTACAAAACCATCTAAAAAGATATTAATACCTTCTCTTACAGAAAATGGACATGTAACTACACCATAAGCTCCTGCTTTTCCCCATAGACAACACACATAATCACTAAGATAATCTAAGATAGATAGATCATGTTCGACCACAATTATATAATTATCATGTTTAACTAATTTGTGAATAATTTTTGCCATAGAAATTCTTTGTTTAATATCAAGATAACTACTAGGTTCATCAAACATATAAACATTAGTTGATTGTCCAATTATAGACATTAAAAGAGCAAATCTTTGTAATTCTCCTCCACTTAAATCTTCAACATTTCTATCTAATAAATGTTCTAAATCTAATTCAGCAATATATTTATCTTTTTGATTAAATTTATCTTTCTTATTTATAATTTCTAAAATATTTCCTTTAATTTGTTTAGGTATTAAATCAACATTCTGCGGTTTAATAATAGGAGAAAGCTTTTCTTCTAATAATTTTGTAAAAAATATTTGTAATTCGTTACCTCGAAAAAAAGATAAAATATCTCTCCATTCAGGAGGGTTATTAAATTTACCTAAATTTGGCTTTAATTTTGAAGACAATATTTTCAGTGCTGTTGATTTACCTATACCATTAGTTCCAACCAAACCTAAGATTTGTCCTAGCTTAGGTACAGGTAATCTATGTAATTTAAAGGTATTTGGACCATATCTATGTACTACATCTTTATTTATATCTTTAGGTAAATTAATAATTGATATAGCTGTGAATGGACATTTTTTTACACATATACCACAACCTATACATAAGGTTTCACTTATATAAGCAATTTTGGAACCATGATCTACTTCTATACAAAACTTTCCTGTTTTTACTATGGGACAATTTTTTTTACATTCTAAGTGACATTTTTTTGGTTTACATTTATCACTGCTTACTATAGCTATTCTTAATTTTGAGGCTTCTAGTTTGTTCTCTTTATATAAATCCTCTTTATTTTTCTTCTTCATATTTTCTTAAAAGATGTATAATAAAAAATAATAACTCTATGGCACATGTGACGCGAGTATTAAAAACTCACGTGCACAATAAAAGATATAAAATTTAAGAGTTAATACAATATGGGTAATATATATATATATATATATATATATATGTATATATTGATATTTTTTTTTTTTTTTTTTTTTTTTTTTTTTATCTTCTTTATAACCCCGTGGTTTTAAATTAATGCAAAATGTAGAGTATATAATAAATTCTTTTTTTATATGTGCCTATATATTATATATAATAATTTTTTTTTTTTACTTTCCCCCTCCCCTATGATATGTATATATTTATTTATACGGTCTATAATAACGTATTTTTTTAAAATGGGTATACATAAATATATACATAAATAGGTATATATATATATATATATATATTTATATATTGATATATTTATTATAACCATTCAAATTAATTTTCCTTGCGTATTCAAAGGATGTTTGTCCCAATTATAAAAAAATAAATCATTAATATAATTAACTTGATAACAAAAATTAAGAAAAACAGTATTCACTATATTTATTTAAACTTTTTTTCTTGTAACTACAAACACAAAAATGTTGTAAAGAAGGCAAAAATAATAAAAGCAATTTTATCAATTTTTATATAATGTTATATTTTTACAAAATGTAGAGATCATATTCAAAATGATACATGTATTAATGAATATGTAACAATTCAATTATAATTGAATAAATAAATAAATAAATAAATA
The DNA here is from genome assembly GCA_900257145.2 of Plasmodium billcollinsi. Taxonomy (NCBI): domain Eukaryota; phylum Apicomplexa; class Aconoidasida; order Haemosporida; family Plasmodiidae; genus Plasmodium; species Plasmodium billcollinsi. Next base: position 2,737,501 of record LT990242.2, read on the forward strand.
AATAAATAAATAAATAAATATATATATATATAATATTATTTTATAAGCAAAAATAATGGGTTAAAATAAAAAAAATAATCAGAAATATATGGAAAATAAAAGGAAAGTTGACAAAAGGGAAAAATATAAAAATATAAAAATATGAAAAAATATATGAAGAAATATATATATTTATAGTTCTCTTTTCTTTTTCATTTAAAAAATTCACAAATTATTTCTTTTCATTTATTAAATTATGTTATAAATAATATACATAATTTTATATATTTTATATATAATATTATATTATATAATAATTATAGATGAAGATATATATAATATAAAAATCTTTCAAATATATACATTTTTTTATAATATATATAATATATATATATATATATATATATATATATATATATACATTTGGAAAGAAAAAAATCAATTCTTATATAATTATTTTATTATATTTCATTAACAAAATATTATATTAATATAATTATATGTATATAATATGTATGTATAAATGTAATATATTTATTTATTATAATTAGAATATTTAAATTTTATAAAAGTTACACCAATTTATTACTATTATATATCTAAAAAAATATATTTAAAAAATACTATATCATCTTACATTAAAATATGATTAATATAATATTTATAAATAATAATATTTAATTTATATATATTTTTTTTTATAAATATATAATATATAATATATAATTATATACAATAGTGTATTATATATATATATATATATAATGTAATATATTAATTCGAAACAAAAATGAAAAAGAATTCGTATTATGTATAAAATATAAAAGTATAATATATAGATAAATATATTTATAAGGGAGGATAAATTTTATATTGTAAAAAAATGATCACTGGAAAAAGCACCTATAAGTAATTTATATATATAAATTATTTTATACCATGTGCCAGAATTACAAAATAAAAAAAAAAAAACGAAAGAAAAAGAAAGAAAATATTAAAATATAATAAAATTGAAATAGAATAATTAAAAATATTAACATGAAAAAAAAAAAAAAATATATATAATATATATAAATATATATTATAATATTTTTATTATTATATTTGTTGTTTTTCGTTTTCTTTTTCTTTTTCTTTTTCTTTTTCTTTTTCTTTTTCTTTTTCTTTTTCATTTTCTTTTTTTTTTTTTTTTTTTTTTTGTTACCATAATTAGGGTTTAATTTTAATGTATTTTTTTACACTTTTTTAGAATATTTATATAAATATTTTTTTAATTTATATTTAGTGTAAAAATAATTTTTTTGGTAATATGTTCAACTGAATAATAATAGTATATTAGTTTTTTTTTTTTTTTTTTTTTTTTTTTTTTTAAATATGGAAGTGGAATGGGCTTCAAAAATTCTATCACAGTTATTAATTAAAGAAAAGGTTCGTTTATTTTTGTTGTTTATTATTTTATTTTTTTGAAATGTATATTTATATATGTGATTATATTTAAGCATTTTCATAAATCTTATCCTTTTTTTTTTTTTTTTTTTTTCGTACCTTTTTCTTATATTAACGCGGTTAATATCTGTTCTAATAATTTTGTTTTTTTTGATGTCTTTCTATTTATAGTGCTTAAAGGAAAAAGATGTGTATAATTTAATGGGAAAATTTGGGGATGTAAATAAAATTATTCATCATACGAATGAAAAATTAGAATCTCTTGGATTTATAGTTAATGTATATATATATATATATATATATATATATATATATATATATATATTTATAATAAAATATATTTATTTATTTTGGATTATTTTGTTCCCACGATATATTTTTGTAGAACGAATTAATAAATGGTGAAGAATATATAATATTAAATTCTGAAAGAATGAGAAATCCTAGTAATAAAGATGTGAATAGAGAAAATGAACCTTTTATAAATGTTAAAGAAGAATATTTATTTAACTCTAAGTTTAAAAAAAATGAAATAAGTTTATATTATTTAATTATTGAATATATTATTAGTAATAATAAAAATTTAAAAATTGACATAGGGGATACTACATATCAAAGTTTATGTGTTCAATTAAACATAAAACAGGCTCATACCCAAAAAAATATACGTAAAAATTGAAAAATGACATAAAAATAAAATATATATATATATATATATATATATATATATATAACAAACAAAAACAAAAAAAAGAAAAGAAAAGAATTATAAATGAAGTATGTAATATTTATATTAATATATTTATATTTAAGCATATGTAAATTTTTTTTTTTTTTTTTTTGTATGCTTGTCTGTCTATATTTTTAAGTGGACAAATTGATATTTTATAAGTGGATTGAAAAAAAGTCAGGGGAACTCACGCTAGGGATACGCTTTTTCACAGTAAAATATAAATAAATAAATAAATAAATAAATAAATAAATATATATATATATATATATATATATATATATATATATATATATATATAGGTAAATATAAATAATTTTATTATGCTTCTTTTAAAGGATTTAATAAAATTTTTCCCCTTGAACAACTTGGATAAATGCTCATTGTGTAATAACGCAATAATTGTAGAGGTAAATAATTTTTTTTTTTTTTTTTTAAATATTTTATATTTATTAAAAAACCTATTATTAATTATTTTATCCTAATTTTTTTTTTTTTTTTTTTTTTTTTTTTATTAAAAGGATAAACGGTGTAGTCATTGTTTGTCCGTTTATCATCCTCACTGTTTCAACCATCTTGCCGAAAAATTGTCACTATGTTTTGTGTGCAAAAATGCTTTATAAAAATTAAGGGAGGAAAAACTTTATATATTTCAGGAAATACATATATTATATATTTTTATGTACTGTAACCATTTTTTAAAAATGTTTTTTTTTTTTTTTTTTTATTTAACTTTAATAATATCCTGGATGAATTATATTTTTTAGAGCATGAATATATAAGGGTATTGTCATGCTCATATATCTTAAATTGATAGAAACAACTGATACATTTTTTTGTTCATAAAATTCAAGCATTCTTTTGGTGGCTCTACAAAAAATTATAATATGTATATATATATATATATATATTTATTTATTTATTTATTTATTTTGATGTGTGTGAAATTTTCCTTTCTCTTACTGTTGTATATTGTCGTACAATTTTTCCTTTCCCAAATTGAGAAAACCAATAGGAATAGAGCTAAAAAAAATAAACAAATAAATATATATTATAAACATGATTATATATACTATGTATCAATGTATTTACAAAAATGTCTTTTCTATATATATATATATATATATATATATATATATATATATATGTATATGTATATAAATATATTACTGTGTTGATCCTTTATTTAGATCTACAAAGGCTTTCCTAGTGACCTGATCTACATCCTCAACAAAAGTGTCTTCGTTTAATTGTAAGGTAGTAAAATTTCTACAATAAGGGAAAATAAAAAAAAAATCACATACAAATAAATAAATAAATAAATATATATATCCTATAATTTTTTTTTTTTTTTTTTTTTTTTTTTTTTTTTTTTTTTTTGTATATTCCATGTTCAGTTTCATTTAATAATATAAAAATACAAATATTTAACCCACAGACATATAATTATAATTATATTTTGTTTGCTTTTATATTACTTGTTATGCTTTTTTATCTTGGATATTATATGTGAATATTTTTTGCTCCTAATCGCAGCATCAAATATGTACAAATCGAACCTGCTCGTAATTTCATTAATTAAAACATCTTTATTATAAAGAGCTTCAAATTTATCATATGTCATAATCTACAAAATATGGAATATAAAGAAAATATTAATATGAATTTGTATACATATATATATATATATATATATATACGTACGTATATAGGTATGTATGTGTGTGTCTATATATGTGTTTATGTATGTGTTAATGTATGTATATATATATATATATGTTTCTATGTATGTAATTTTATAGTTTTTGTATTTCATTAAGTATGAATATAATTAAAAATTAACTTTTATTTTATTATTCACGTTTTTGATTTTACCTTTCTAATTTTTCTCATTTTATTTTCGATTGCTAATTTTTTCCATATCTCGCTATTATCATTTACTAATATTAGAACAGACGAGTAATAGGAGTGTCTGAGGTCACTAAAAAGTATGGAACAAATAATTAATGTAAATATATTAATATGTATAAGTAACATATAACAAGAAAAAGTAGAAAATAACAAAACAAAATTATATATATATATATATATATATATATGTGTGTTTATATTTATGGTTACATGCTGAAATTATAGTGTTTTCCTATATTATATATTGATGACAAATCAAAGTTACAATATATTAAATATGAATCATAAAATAGATTTTCTTGTTGCTCATTTAAAGGTTCTTCTTTTTCTCCTCTATCAAAAATATAATTATATGCCTTATAAAAAGTACTTTGCTCAATAACATATTCATCGTTTTTTTTTAAATTTATTGAATTCTCATTTATAATAATATTATTGTTATTATTATTATTATTATTGTTATTTTTTATTTTAATATTAGGATGTATTTTTTTATTTATCCTTTGATTTTTATTATTTAATAAGATAGCTTTCTGGAACTTTTCATATTTCTGATTATTTTTAACATACCTTAAAAATTTGGTGTTTTCTTTTTTTTTCTTTTCTAATATTTCTTTCTTTTTATTTTTAATTTTCATTTTAACGTAATTCAAATGAGAAAATTATTTATACAAATTATATACAAATATATTTATGTAGTAACAATATGAAACATAAAAATATTATTATAATTATTATATTTATTTATATGTATATGTATATATATACACAGATTTATTATTTAAAAACAAGAAGAAAATATATTACAATAATACGTATTATTTTATATAACTATATATATAATAAATTATAATATTATCATATTATTATAATTTATTGAAATGCTGTCCTTAATGTTATTATTACTAATATATTTTGTTATTTTATATACAAATATTATATTATATATATATATATATATATACTTATATATATTTTATAAAATCATAAATATATAATTATTTTTTCAAAAATAATATTTTTTATTTTTATTTTTATCGGGCACAGTAAAATTCTAAGGTGAATTAAAAAAAAATTAATGCATATAAGAGAATAATATATTAAATAATTATGTATATATATTATAAATAATTATATGTACATAATATTATATATATATATATATATATATAATATATATTATATAATATATATTATATAATATAGTATGTTTCTTTTTTTTTTTTTTTTTTTTTTTTTTTTTCTTAGTGTTTGAATTTAATATATATTAAAAAATATAGAAAAAAAAAAATATTATATTTTAAATTTTGTGATGTTTAGCCTTTCTAAGCATAGATCAAAAATTATATTCATAAATGGATTAAAATAAAATATGTATATAAATGTATATATAATATGTATATTATTGAAGAGAATATTTTTCCACTCAACCACACACAAAAAAAGAAAAAAAAATTAAAATTAAAATTAACATACAAATAAAAAGAAAAATTTTAATTTCTATTTATAGTTGTATATTTTTTTATATATAATTTTTTTTTTTTTTTTTTCTTTTTTAATTTATACCTACATAATCTAAAATGATATTACCATTAAAAAATAAAAAAGAAATGTGAGGAATTTATTAATATATATATATATATATATGTATATATTTATATTTATATTATAATATATTCATATATTTAGGTAGATACATTTATATATATTGTTCTTCGTTCCTTTCCACATATACGCATAGAATCTTTTTTTTTTTTTTTTTTTTTTGTGGAATGGCCCACATATTTTTGAAACGTTGGGGATGTAAAGAATACGATTTATTTTTAAAAAATAAAGGAAAGGTATGTTGTTATTTTAATTTTTATAAAAAAGAAAATGTTCATAACAATGTAGTAAGTAATATAAATAATGAAAATGTTAGTGATGATAATCATAAGAATGATTATAGTAAAAATATGAATAGGAGTTTTGATAATTATTGTGTTAATAGTTATAATAATGAAAAAAGAAAAGATTTAATTTTACATAAATCATTTAGTTTGTTACAAAATTGTAATGTTAAGGAGACCATAGATATTTTGAATATATATATAAAATTAAAAAATGAAAACATAGAATTTTTAAAGAATATATGTTTGAATTTATTAATGAATAAAGAAAAGATAAGACATATGGAAGTTTTAATTTTGTTAAAAAAATTTTCTGTTATAAAATGTAAAGATTATTATTTATTTTGTTATTTTAAACAAATATTAATTGATAATATGCATGTACTTAATTTTGAAGAATTAGTAGATATATATTTTTGTTATACTAACTTAAATTATTTCGATTATAATTTTTTTTTTTTAATTGAGAAAAGGATATTTTATAATTTCCATAAAATCGATATCAAAAGGTTAATTATGTTAATACAATGTTTTAATAAGAAGAGAATAATATCTAAAAATTATATGACTATATTATTATATAGTATATCAAAGAATATGAATAATATGAATATATTTCAGCTATGTGTTCTTTTTTCATTTTTTAAAAAATTTCATATAAATAATACAATACTTATAAGTACGTTAATTCATCGATTTAATTGTCAGGTTACTATAAATGAAGCACCTAAATATATTTCTTTGTTTTATAATTTTTTATCTTATGTTAAACGAAAATGTGTTGAAAATTATAAATTGCTCGAAGAAAACAAGGAGTTGTTAAATATGATACAGAGTGGGAATGAAATATATATTAATAGGGAAGATTTTGGTTATGAAAATGTACAAAAAAATTTAAATAACAAATTAAATGAAGAAAATGAAAAAAATGAAGAAAATGGAAAAAATGAAGAAAATGAAGAAAATGGAAAAAATGAAGAAAATGAAGAAAATGGAAAAAATGAAGAAAATGAAGAAAATGGAAAAAATGAAGAAAATAATAGAGTGAATAATTTATATGATAATTCTCATAAAAATTTATTATTATTTTCTAAAGAATTAAAAGAAATAGAAAACAAATATTTACCACAATGTGATGAATTAAATAAAATAAGGGAAAAGACAAATTATATTAAATATAATTTTTATAATATGAATATACTATATATAATACAAAATACAGTGAAAAATATCGAAATGATAACTAGGAAACATATAAAGAATATGAATGTTATGTCATTGTGTTTATTATCATGTTCTATATCTCATATTAATAAAAATAAATATATGTTAGAACAGATTGCTGAATCCATTGGTAAGAATTCAACAAAATTATGTCCGTCATTAGTTAGTTCTTTTTTATTATCTTTTAGTAAATGTGGTCATAAACATGGTCCTTTAATTTATTATTCTCTTGACTTTTTTTATAAATATTATAAATTTTTTGATATGAATGATATTGGATTGTTTTGTAAAGCATTACATCTTTTTTGTATGAAGGAAGATGAATTTATAGATAAACTTAATGATTCTATAATAAATGAAAAAAACACAAATAATAATATTACTAATATAATATATGATAATATGTCTAGTGACAAGCATGACCTGGTATCTATAAATAATTATTATAACAATGATGAACATGGTGAAAAAAATATAACAAGTGGTGATATAAATAATTTATGTTATCATATAAAGAAAAAATTAGACAAGGATATGAATAAATTAAATTATGAAGATTCTAATGATTATTCCCATAAAGATATATTAAATAATGAAAATAAAGAAAAAAAAAAAAAAAATCTTGATAACAACAATATAAAAAATAATTATAATAAAATGAAAGATCATAAATATGTTAATTTTAGTTATATTGATTATGAAAATATAAAAAAAAAAAATTATTATAAAAATAATTTATATAATATAAATAATAATATTGGATCCAAATATAATATATATATAAATAATATTATATATATATTAGAATATTATGCTTTTTTATTAGTTAATAATATAAATATATTAAAATATTTATGTAATATATTTATATGTTCAGAACTAAATTATATATTATATTCAAGAATATTTTATGCTTTTTATATTCTACAATTCAATGATAATATTATTTATAAACTTATACGTAAATTTACTTTGCATTCACCATTATATGAAGTTATGTATAAAGAAAAACATATTCTTAAAATTATAGAAGCTCTAAAATATTATGATGATAACAAAAATGAAAATAAAAACAGTGACATTTATTTTTATGTTTTACCAAAGAAGACATTTTCTTTTATTTTTAATTTTTCAAAGTATTTCTTAACATATGTTTTTTTGAAAAAAAATGAAAATTTTCTTAAATCATATTTGTATCCAATCAAAAATCTCCCTTTTTACAATGATGAGTGTATATATCTCCACATGTCTTGTAATTTATTTAATAAAACATTTTAAAATATTTATATCTAATAAATAAATAAATGAAAAAAAAAAAAAAAAATATATATATATATATATATATATGAGAATATATATTAATATCTTTAAAAAAAAAAAAAAAAATTATATATATGGGATATATTTGTGTATACATATAATAAGGCATATTATTAAAATTATTTATTTTAATTTGTTTATTTATTTATTTTTTACTTTTTACTTTTTATTTTTTTGTTATTTTTTTTTTTTTTGTTTAAAAATATTATTAATAAATAAATATCATAGAAAAATATATATATAAATAAAATAATTAATGTGTAACAATTTTTTTTAATTTTTTTTTTTTTTTTTTTTTTTGTATTTCCATATAACTTTATTTTGTAGAATGTTATGTAATATTATGTAATTTTATTTTACTTTTCCTTCCTTCTATTTTTCCTTGTTTGTTTATGTCCTTTTTTTTTTTTTTTTTTTTTTTTTTTTTGTTATGTTTTCTTTTGCATTTCATTATTCAAATTTTGTGTAAACTTCATACCAATTCTTTGTGAGAAGATGGAAAACTTTTTTACACAATTTAATATACAATTATTTTCATTATTGTCTAGTTCTTTAGATCGAAAGGATGTTATGCATTCGTTAAAACACCTTTCTACAATTGAATTATATGTGTTCATAGTATCTTCATATTCTGCTTTGTTGATTTTCTTCAGTATTTTATCTCTGTCAGATTTATTAAAAGCGCTCAAATCTAAAGACTTCTCCATTTTTTTTTTTTTTTATATATAAATATGTAGACAACTATATGCTGAGTATGTTATAAAGTATGTTTAAGTGTGTTAAAGGGAAAAATATTATGCTAAAAATATTATATATATATATATATATATATATATGTATATATGATTTGTGTTTATTTTTTTCCTTTTTTTAACAAGTTCTAAAAATGTAATCACAGTTTTGGCTTGCGTTATTTTTATGTTTATATATATAATACTTTTTAACGAGTGTGTCTGGGTTTATTTGCTGTTATCTTACAATACATTCTACATCATGATATGTTCACGGTTTAAAAAAAATTCGAGAAATTAAATATAACAAAATGTGATATAATATTATAAAATTAGATTAACTTATTCTACATACATATATATATATATATATATATTATAACATTTTTCATATTATACCTTATTACAATATGAATAATATTATAGAATAAGGAAAATATTATAATTATGTTACATAATTTTTATGTCATATTTTTTTCATGTAATCTCTTCTTGTTTTTCTATCTTTATTCGAAAAAACAACAGAAAAAATAAAAGAAGAAAAAAAAAAAAACAGATATATATATATATATAATTATATATATATATAGATATAGATATGAATAGGAAAATATTAAGTTATATTGTTTTTACATTTGTTATATATTGTTAAATTTTATAACTCTTATTTATTTTATTTATTTATTTTATCTTATTTATTTAATTTATTTATTTATTTAATTTATTTATTTATTTATTTTATTTATTTATTTTATTTATTTATTTATTTATTTTATTTATTTATTATATATATATATTTATTTATTTATTTATTTATTTATGATATTTTATTTATGGAGAGTATATTCCAATATATTTACTGAAAATAAAAAAAAATAAAAATTATAATGGTGATATAGGAAAGTTTGAAATATATATTTAATATATATTTAATTATATATTTATATATATTATTATTCATGACTGTAAAACGAATAAGTATATATACACATTAAATTGTTATAATCTTTGGGGATTTTTTATTTATAAACATATGTACTAATATATGATTAAAAACATATTAATACATATATATAATGAAGATATTTAAAAATTAATATTTGTAAGGTTTAATTATTTCAAAATAAAAAAATATAAGGACTATATTTATAGGTATTTTTTATCTTTTAAGTGTAATTAAAATTTAATACTTGGAATATTATCATATATTAAGAAAAAAAAAAAAAGAAAATATATATATATATATATATATATATATATATATATATATAATATGAATAAATAAATAAATTTTCATATATATATATTATTTATATACATATATTCGTGTAAATTTTTACAAAATGGAAATTATGTTGGGATTAATTATAAATAGATATGTTTTAAAAAAAAGATATATACATATATATATATACATATATATATATATATATATATATATATATATATATATATAACCCATCACACACGAAGATTTAGGTTTGTATATTTTAATTTTTTGAGACGAGATGCTTTAATATTTCGTAGGACATAAATTGTATAGCACCTGAAGGTATACATTTCAACATTGATGGAAATAATCCATGATAGAAATTTCTAATTCCTTCAGCATAATAAATATTTTTTATACAATGTAATGTATTTTTATAAATATAATTTTTATTATCAATACCATTATTCATCATTCTTTTTCTTACGGTATCTCCTGGGAAAACAATAATAAGTGATGTTAGATTACTTAATGATCCTGCTAATGATGAATACAAAGCTAATGTAGGGATATTATTATAATGATTTGATGAATATATTTGGAATATGTTTTTATAAATGTCAAAGAATAACATTTGTAATGTAACATATGGTACTCCTGTTAATAATGTTGGTATATATCCTTTGTAAAAACCACAAAATCCTTCTTTTTTTATGATTTCATATATCATTTCAATAATTGATTTTTTTTTATATAAAGTATCATTATTATTTGTTAAATATTTTTCATTGACACCTAATGCCATACGTATACTTAGTAAATCTAATGGATATGAAACAGTTTTCTGTATAATTCCAGAAATATACCCAGCTGTTATACTTTCATAATAATTAAATGTATTTTTTGTTTTGTTTGTTGAAATATTACTATTATTTTGAAAACTATCTTGTGTATCCATATTATTATTATTATTATTATTATTATTGTTGTAAGCATTTTTTTGCTTTATTTTGGATTTTTTTAATTTGTCTTTGATTATATCATTAGTTCCAAATTTAGCTGAATACACAATTCCACCTCTTATCGTATTAACAAAATTACCTTTCCATAATCCTAAAACTCCTTCTTCTTTTATAATAAAAAAAAAGCTTTGTATAATATTCCGATATTTTATTGATGACTGCTGATTTTGAATATATGATCTTTGAATATATTTTATTTGCTTTCCAAAATTATATGTTATATTATTATTTCTATTACGATATAGATTTTTATAATTTTTGTTTACAAGTTTGATATATTTTATATGTTTCATATTATTATTAATATGATATTTGCTTGGGTAATAATTAAGTAAGATTTTTTTACACATTTTATGAGGGCTATTAGGAATATTATAATAACTTGGGATAT
>LT990242.2:2754353-2807365 GCA_900257145.2 Plasmodium billcollinsi
ATCATCATTATTATTATTATTATTATTATTTTGGCTAATTATTTTTTCCTTATCCTTATTTTTATCTTTATCGTCATTTGTGTGAAGGAGCAAATTATAAAATTCCTTTTGCATATAAAAATTGTCAACTATTATTACTACTGGATATTCTATCTTATCCATAGATTTATTGATTTTTCTATTATTTTTATACATTTGCATTATGTTATTATCATTCGTTTGATCAATGCTTATTTTATCCATCTTGTATTTACATTCTTTATGATCATTAATAATTATATGTTCATTAGATTTAATAATACTATTTTTACTATTAACAGGAATAACTTCATTATCTGATGATTTTATTTGGATAATATCATCCTTTTCTTTTTTTATTAAATTATACATATTTTCATTATTACTATTAATATCATTAGAATTTTCTAATTTTATTATTTTTCTTCGTTTATTGTCATTTTCTGTAGGATTGCTATTACTATTTTTAGAATTTTTCATATTTACATTATTGTTTGATATAATAGATGTTCCGACTTTTGTATGTTTGTTATCGTTCATAGGTTTCTCAGTTGATTGCTTATTTTTTTTTTTATTTAATATAAATTTTGTTTTCATGAGATTTTTATTTTTGATCCTTTCCTTCTGTTCAATTATCTTTTCATACTGGTTTTTATCAATATCTCTATTATAGACTAATTCGTATACCCAATTATATAACTGATTAATTTTTTTTTTAACTTGATAAGATTTATGAAAGTAATTATTATCATATTGTATAACATTAATAATATTTTGTGTATTATTTATAGTATGTATATCATTTTGATCGACCAATATATCCATTTGATTTAAAAAAAAATCTTTTCTTTCTCTTGATAAATAAAAAATTTCGTTAGCCTCATTACAGTATAACCAAATACATTCTTTATCTGCTTCTTTTAAATTATTAAGATAATTATAAAATATAAGAGAATCATATATAAACAAATTACATAACATATTAACTAATGTAATAATTTCTTTTAATAATTTTTTAGTATTATAATTAAGTGTTTTTGTCTTAATATAGTTAAGTACATATGATTCTGCATTTTCAGAATATAATAAAGGGTTTAAATCAAAGTCATGAAAATTATAATTTTTTTTTATTTCTAAATTAAGGTAATGTAAAATACTAAGTATATTCTCTTCTATTTTTAAAATAACATTTGGTATATCAATATTAATTTCATATATATGTGGCTGTAAAAATTTATTATTTAAAGATATATGTATGTGTTTATGAAATCTGGGATAACAAAAAATTCTTTTCATGAATAATTTCTGAGCTAAATTAACAATATGTTGATGATTTATTAATTTTTTATTATTACTTATTCCTTTAATAAAACCAAATTTATTCCTTTTTCTATATAACTCGATAATAAATATTTCTTTCATATTATATATCAATCTATGATTTTTACAAATAAATATCCCATCAATAATTTCAGGAATTATTTTAAATGTTAATAAATCAATTAGTAGCACATTAGAAGAAATGAAATATACACCTCTCTTTATATACATCTCTATTCTTTCATGTGATTTTTGGTCTCTTATATATTCTGTTTTGAAATAATTTATTTTTATTTTATCATTATATCTTTCATCTATTTCATTAATCTGTTCATATAAGGATAATTGATATTTTAAAAACAAATTGTATTCTTTAGGCGTTACGTTTAATATAAAAATGAGTTTATTTGGGGTACACATATCCTTTAAATGATTGTTTTGTGATTTGTTAATATTATACATATTATGAAAGTTATCATTTTTCTTCTTATTATTATTATCAATGTTATTTTTCTTTCTTTGCGCTTTTTCCTTTTCCTCACGATGGTCTAATAATAAAATTTCATTGTCATTTTTTGGTAATTTATTATTTGGTTCCTTATATTTATAGCTATCAAAAAGGTTATCAATTATGTGTCTACGACTGGTAGTAATGTCGAATTTGTCATATATGTCAGATTTGTTATATTTATTAGACTTGTTAGATTTATCAGAATTATCAGAATTAACAGAATTAACAGAATTATCAGAATTAACAGAATTATCAGAATTAACAGAATTAACAGAATTATCAGAATTAACAGAATTATCAGAATTATCAGAATTATCCGAATCCTCGATATAATATTCCACGTCATTACCATTTTGGGCTTTATTTTTATTTAATGTATATTTTGTTGTACTTTCATTTTTCATATTTCCTTGTCCATCATCCTCTACCACTTCTATATCTCCGTCGCCATATCTTTTATTATATTTATTTAAATTGAATAAATCAAAAAATATGTTATCGTTATTTATATAGCGTTCATCCCATAAACACCTGTTTTGATAATAAAATATAAAAATTGCTAAAATGTTTAGTTCATTAAATCCATCTGCTAATATTATTAAGGAATCTTGTTCTATCAATTTCTTTACTATTTTTTTCTCATAGTATAGTGGATACATTCTTTTTTTCTCTTATTTTTTTGAAAAACAAAAAGGAAATTCATTCACATAATTAATATATAAATAACGAAAAAAAAAAAAAATATATATATATATAATATTTGTAAATTATGAATGAAACTAAAACAAAATAATTTTAGAGGTGACTTAAAAAAAATAATATGATCAAAATTAAAAATAATATATTTACATATGTATTGTACCTTACTGTTTTATATTATAGGAATAATTTGTTAAATGATTAATTTTTTTTTTTTTTTTTACATATGTGTGAAGAAATAAAAGCAGGTGTAAATTTTAAAAATATAATACACATATATAAATCATATATTTAAAATATATACATATATATATATATATTTATGAACATATGAAATTATATTAATAATATTAATTTTTTTGTTTAGAAATGTCTTAAAAAAAATATATAAAAAGATACATCTAACATATATTTAATTTAACAAATATTATTTTTGAATACACATTTTTTTTTTTTTTTTTTTTTTTAATTATTATGGTATCACAATCAAATTATTGAATAATAAAAATCAAAATTACAAATAAGTGTAACAAAAGCGAGCCACTTTTCAAAAAAAAAAAAAAAAAGATTAATATGTATAATAATAAATTAGTATATAACAATAAATTAGTATATAATAATAAATTAGTATATAATAATAAATTAATATATAATAATAGATTAGTATATAATAATAGATTAATATATAATAATAAATTAATATATAATAATAAATTAATATATAGTAATAAATTAATATATAATAATAAATTAATATATAATAATTAGTATATAATAAAGTTCATAAATATAAGTATATATATATATATATATATATATATTTATGTTTTTATAAATGAGGAAAACATTAAAGGATTACAAGGTATATTAATAAATACAGTATGACATTGTATATATATATATATATATATATAATTTTAATATATTAATGTAAGATATGATGAAAATATATTTTTTTGTAATATATCCAAAATTTCCTATATATATATATATATATATATATATATATATATATATATATTAATTTTTTTCTTTTTTTTTATTATATATTATCGAAGATATCTAAAAGATCTTTTATATTTTGATGTGAAAAGATAATAGGAAGGAAAATTACATAGTATAAAATTAAATATTTTGATTTCTTATAATAATAATATGACGATCTAGGTACAATATGATTATGCGTTTTATCATTTATATTTTATTATTTAAAGAACATAAATAGTAATATATCTTCTTTTTCGAAAGCGAATGTTATTTTAAAAGGGAAATTAATAAAATTATAGTATCTACAAAGGAATTATATATATATATATATATATATATATTATATATATTTTTATTATTTATATATGGAAAGTGGTAATATATCCTGTAATGATTAATTTTTATTAATTTAAAATGTAACATTCACAAACTTTTTTGTATTCGAATTTTTGTAATGCTTACTTTTTCGTTGATATGAAAATATTTCATATAAAGCATAAAATATAATATCTTATTATAAAACTAGAAAAATGCATTATCTTACTTTTATTTATATATTTATCGATAACGTGAATTTAATTGATGAACCGATGTGTACGTACACATATAATAATAAGTCATACTAAAAAAAATATATACTGAACATTTAGTAAAGGTGTATGTACACATATAATAATAAGTCATACTAAAAAAAAAATATACTGAACAATTAGTAAAGGTGTATGTACACATATAATAATAAGTCATACTAAAAAAAAAATATACTGAACAATTAGTAAAGGTGTATGTACACATATAATAATAAGTCATACTAAAAAAAATATATACTGAACAATTAGTAAAGGTGTATGTACACATATAATAATAAGTCATACTAAAAAAAAAATATACTGAACAATTAGTAAAGGTGTATGTACACATATAATAATAAGTCATACTAAAAAAAAAATATACTGAACATTTAGTAAAGGTGTATGTACACATATAATAATAAGTCATACTAAAAAAAAAATATACTGAACATTTAGTAAAGGTGTATGTACACATATAATAATAAGTCATACTAAAAAAAAAATATACTGAACATTTAGTAAAGGTGTATGTACACATATAATAATAAGTCATACTAAAAAAAAAATATACTGAACATTTAGTAAAGGTGTATGTACACATATAATAATAAGTCATACTAAAAAAAATATATACTGAACATTTAGTAAAGGTGTATGTACACATATAATAATAAGTCATACTAAAAAAAATATATATTGAACAATTAGTCAAGGTGTACGTACATTACAATATATTATATTGTTCTGTGTAAATATAAATATAAATATATATATATATATATATATATATATATTTTTTTTTTGAACCAATCATATAATAGATATCATGACATTTAATATATAATGTTATGTATATATATGATATATAAAAATGTGAATGTTTTTAAGAAATATAATATGTAACCTCTTTATTTTACTATTATTTTTTATTTAAATAATGAAATTCTATATACTTTATATATATATATATATATATATATATATATATATATATATATAAATATGATATTATAAAAAAGTGCATATGTATATAATTATATTTTCTTTTAATATTCTTTTGTTATGAATATATAAAAAAAAAAGCGTTGTAAATAAGAGAAACGTAAAGTCCTTATATGACACATATATATATATATATATATATATATATATATAATTATGAATAAATTTTCCTTTTATATTATTTTTTTTATAAATATTATACATGCATAATGATAAAAAAATATATTTTTATTTATTGTTTATTTTCCCTTTTAAATTAAAATGTTTTTATTTTAAATTAAAATTTACATTCCATAATTTTGCTTTGTTTATCTTCAAGCAGAACTTCATATTAAAAAAAAAATATATATATATATATCGTACAATTTTTTCATAGGGATAATGTTATTTTTATTTTTTTTTAAGAAGTGGTTTATTAAATAAAAATATATATATATATATATATATATATATTAAAATGTATAATATTTTATATGCATTTTATTTATGTACAGATCAATATATGTATACTTATAATAATATAGGAATTTAAAAATAAAATAAAAAAAGTATTATCTCGTTTTTCTTTTAGTGTGTACCGTGGAATGTAATATTTCTTTTTTATTCTATTATATATAAATAAATATTTATATATACATAATTTTTTTTTTTTTTAAATATATATTTGCCCGATTGTGCCTTTAAAATATAACATATAAATAATGTACATTTTTAAGAATGCGTATGTATATACATATACAAATAATTAATATATGAAAAAATAAAATAATTTTTACATTTTAATTTATATTAATATATTTTGTAATTATATATATTTATATTAATATTTATGTTTTTATTTATATTTCCATTTAAAATAATTAAAATAAAATTTGTAAACATAATATATATATATATATATATATATATA
This sequence comes from Plasmodium billcollinsi, assembly GCA_900257145.2. Classification (NCBI taxonomy): domain Eukaryota; phylum Apicomplexa; class Aconoidasida; order Haemosporida; family Plasmodiidae; genus Plasmodium; species Plasmodium billcollinsi. Next base: position 2,760,373 of record LT990242.2, read on the forward strand.
TATATATATAATATAATAAAATATATGTGATATATATATTTATGGAAGAATAAAAATAAATGTTTATTCGTCATATATATATTTACGCTTGTTTTGTTAAATTAATAAATTTATGTATATATAATTATATATATATATTTATATATATATATTAACCTCAAAGGAAATTAAGTATTTGTGAAAAAATATTAATATATGTAAGTACCCTTATGTATTTTTATAATACTCTGAAAATATATGAATATAATATTGTTTTCTTTAGACATAAATCGTTCAATTTTTAATATATAAATTATCAAAAAATAAAAAAGATAAATATTTTGGTATCATAATATATATTTATATATATATATTAAAAAATTAAATATAAGATATAAGTAATCCAAATGGCCTTAAATCCAACATTAATTCAGGGAAATGGTATATGATAGAAAAAAGAAAAAAAAAAAAAAAATTAAAATATACATACAAATATACCTATATTATATAAACATACAAATTTTTTTTTTTTTTTATTTCGGTTCTCTTAGAATTTTTATTTCCAGCCAACAAAGGATCTGAGGTTACTTATTTAAGAAGGGAAGATGTTAAGTTGAAATTGTACTTGCCTGATCGGTAACAGATAAAATATATATTTAAAAAAATGTAAAGTATATTATATGTGCATATTATATTTCATTATGTGATTGTTTATTATATATATATATATATGTATATTTAAATTTTTATTTTTGTTTTGAGGGTAAATTCTTTCATGAAAATTTTTATATATACACATGTATACTTAAATTTTTATTTTATTTTATTTTATTTTATTTTATTTTTTTTTTTGTAGAACCATTAAAGAAGATGGAATGATATTTTTAACAAGCTCACGTTTAGTGTTTGTAAAAAACGAGCACAGTAAAACCAATGCGAACTTTGCTGGTGTAGAATTTCCATTAAGTCTAATTGAAAAACCTAAATTTGAACAGCCAGTATTTGGATTAAATTATTTAAGCGGTATAATAAAACCATTAATTGATCATCCAAATAGCTTAAAAAGTTCTTGTAAATGGAATCTGGTATTTTTAAATGGACAATGTAGTAGTTTCCTTAATATATTTTTTAAAGTATTTGAAGCAGCTAAAAAGAATAGACCATTGGTTGGTTTAAATGAATTTAATGAACAATTTTTTTCAAATAGTAATGCTTATGTTGATCCTAATGATCCAACTTTTTTGTATATTAATGAACCTATTAATGAAAATATTTATACTCCTCAGAATTTATCACAAAATCATTATATACCACTGGGAAGTTACCCAAATGATAATATGAACCCTAGTAATAATAATATTAATACATGCAATAATAGTGGTAGTACCTTAAGACAAGAGGAAAACATTCCAATATATAAAAGACCATATGTTCCTAAAAATAATAACCCTAATAATATGATGGCATATAATAACACCAACTATGTGAATACATGTGATAACATAAATAATAGAGCAATGGGGAACTATAACCAGAATGTTTTTGTACCTAATAATTATAATAACCAAAATAATAATATTCAAAATTATGATTCTATAAATAATTCCTTAACACATTATAATAATTCTTCCGAAGGCAGAATACTTTATAACAACAATAATACAAATATGGCGCATTATAATAATACAAATAATTTTAGAAATTATGACCAAGGAAGTAATAGAAATGTCACAGCGCAAATGAATTATCAGATGTATAATAATATATCAAGTAATAATATGCCAAATAATAATATGTTAAATAATAATATGCCAAATAATAATGTGCCAAATAATAATATGCCAAATAATAATATTCCAAATAATAATATGACAAATAATAATGTGCCAAATAATAATATGCCAAATAATAATATGTCTAATAATAATTTGAGTACATTTCATCAAAGGATGAATGCTCTACATCCCCAACCAAACAATCATCATTATAATCCGGCATATAATGAACACCTTAATAATTCATATAATCAACAAAATAATAATACTTTGTATAATGAACAAAATAATGCCGAACAAAATAGCTCGACTACATACAATCATCACAAAAATGCTGAAACGTATAACAAAAATAATTAAAATATAATATATAATAATAATAATATGTTATTAAATTAATATTTGTGATAGTAATTTTATATGGCATCTTTTAAAAAAGAAAACGAAAGATATTATGGAATTATATTGTATTCCTTAACATATTATTGAATATATTTTTGGAGAGAGTTTATTTTTCTCTCTTACAAAAATGGCAAATCAAATTGTAAATATCATTCTAACAATATTAATTGACTTATAATATATATACCTATCATTTGAATAAATGTGTAGAGTAAAATATATAATCATCATATGATACACCGAATTATATATATATATATATATATATATATATATATATATATATATATATGTATATATAATGAAATTCTTATATGTATTGATGAATAATATGTATGTACATATGCATTATGATGTATGTGTACTTTTTTATTTAATTATTTGTTTTATTCTATATGGACAAAAATCAACTTATATATTATAAATTTTTTTTATATAATATTACTATTACTTTATGTTTTTTTAATTTATATGCTATTCATATGAATTAAATATTTCCACATTTTTATTTTCCTATATAATTTTTTTTTTTTTTGTTGTTGTTAAAGTATTTACTATATAATAAATAAATAAATAAATAAATATATATATATATATATATATATATATATATATGTATATAATGAAAAAAGCAAAAAAAATAATTATATTTTCTGAAAATTAAACTAATGAATTTGAATTATAAGTCTATTTTAATAAATAAAATAAATGAATAAAATAAAAATTTTTTGTAATCATTTATTTTCTAATGATATTACAAATGAAAAAAAGGCTTGTTCAAATTTCACAAATAATTAATTTATAGTGTTCCAATATAATTTCAAATGGAAAGAAAAAAAAAAGGAAAAGATATAAAACTTAAATGTGCAAACCTTCTTATGATATATATATATATATATATATATAAATTAATTAATTATATAATAATATTGTATTTTACAACAGTTTTTTTATTTTTATTTTATTTTATTTTATTTTATTTTATTTTATTTGTTTTTATTTCTTTAAATACGAATATTGCGTAAACTACAATTTTAAAAATTAAACATTTATTGTATTGGTTGTTTCACAATTATATATAAATAATTAATTCTTTATTTTTATAATCAATGAATACACATATATATTTAATTAATTTAATGTATGTGTATAATTTATAAGATCCTGATCTTATGAGTTCATATATAAAAATATTTGCCTTCTTATTTTTTCTCCTACTGTACAGTAGAAAATATACTATTAGCACAAAAAAAATTATCCTTAAAAAATAAAATGAAATAAAAATAGAAAATAAAATTATTTATTTATATATAAATCTTTTTTTTTTTTTTTTTTTTTTTTTTTTTTTTGGGTATAAACTAAAAGCAATGTAATTGGGAAAAAATGATTATAATTTGCATAATTAATTAAAAAAAGGGAAAAAAAAATTATATAATATTATATTTATAATTAGAAATAACAAAATTAGAAACAAGTGTATGTCTAGGAACTACATAAGGAAAGATCATACATGTAATATTATGTGTTTATATTTATTTGTTTGTTCATATTTTATTTAGTTTTTTCCTTTTTTCATATACTTTAATTGTTTCTTATATAATAAGATGGGATTTTCAGAAAATCCCAAATTCACCCTGCTCATAAATAAGCTTATCAAGAAATCTAAAGTTATAGGGTTAGGAAAGAAAAAGAAAAAAATTAAAAATTATACCCACGGATATAACATATATATATATATATATATATATATATATATATATTTAAAATTTTTATTTTCATATACATAATTTGATATATCTCTTTTTTGATGTTTGATATATTTTTAGCGTTTTCTTATCAATTATTGGTGTGATTTTCTTTTTGGTGTTTAATAAGTTTAATAAGAATGCTGAATTAGACGCTAGGACATTTACCCAATTTGTTGGTAATTCAGTATTGAACAAAAAGAATGAGAAGTTTTTTAATGACGCAAATTCGTATTTCTTGAACTATAAATATGAAGGAAAAGAAGATATAATAAAGTTGATATATGATTATATTAAGAAATATATATCAGTCAATGTACAAAATGAGATGGTTAAAATAAAATTAACGGATACAATTGAACAGAATATGTTGATAAGTAATGTAGGATGTAAATATTGTAATAATATGGAAAATTTAGTTATGGTAATAAATTTTGATTTTAAAGAAAGGAAATTTTTTCATAGCGTGATTATCGGTTTAACCTTAATGGAACATTTTTCTAAATGTAACTATATGAGTAAGGATGTGACTTTTTTATTTACAAATAAAGAATTATTATATTCTTTAGGTGTTCAAGAATTTATACAAAAATATTTTTATAATAATACTAATATAATTGGAAAAAAAATTATTAGATCATCTACTATTATTGAATTTGATTCTATTTATCCTTCTTATATTAAAATTAATTATGAAGGATTAAATGGTATGTTGCCAAATCAAGATTTAATATTATTATTAACAAATGAACTTCATTTTTATTCTATTCCTATTAAAATGGAGCTTACCCATGGTTCCATATTTGATATGGCCCTAGAAAAGAATTACGAAAATGGTCACATATACTTTCTGAGGTACATCAAAATAAAAATATATATATATATATATATATATATATATATATATATATGTGATGATAATGATCAATCAATATTTATATTATGCTATTCACCAAAATATATATGATATGTATACATTCCTTTATAATATAATATAATATACATGAATACATACATTTATTTTATACATGTAATTTTTTGTCTTTTTTAAAAGCTTGTATAATACATATAAAACTATATATATATATATATATATATATATATATATATATATATATGTTAATTAATTTATCCATTTATTTATTTATTTATTTGTTTGTTTGTTTATTTGTTTATTTATACATTTCTTTTCTGTTTATCCTTTTAGGGAGAACATCCCGGCATTTACTGCAACAGGGGGTAGCAAAGTTCCCATAAGAAATAAAATGCTTAATTTGTTCAACTTTACGAAAGCGTTGCAAAGTTATTTAAGAAGTCAGAGTAATACACATGAAGGTTTTTGTCATTCTTCAAATTTTTATTTTTTTAATACATTCAAAAGGCATATACCAATAAGTATATATTGTTATAGTGTTTATTTAATATGCGCATATTGCATAATGAAATTATTTAAATCAGCGACATTTAGAAGCTATATAAATTTTTTAACAGGTTTTTACACTTATTTGATTACAATATTAATTATTTCCCTACCTATATATTTAATTTCAACAAATAAAAAATTTTATGAGTTATTGAAATATAAAAGAAATTATATCCCTTCATGTCATGAATGGCATCCTGATAATTTTGATAAATATATAAAAATAGCAAGTATATGGTGGAATGTATTATTTTTTTCAATTTGTGCTGCATTTTTTTTTAATTTATTTATTTCTTTTTTAGTTAATAAAAAAAGAAAAATTATACAAGAAAAAAATGATCAGAATGAATCATGTGATGGCTATAAAAAGGTAGAGAAGGTAGATCGAATTTTAATATTAGAAAAAATCAAAGAATTGCAAAATGAAATAATGCAACGAAAAAGTATTACAAATAATCACATTAAAAATTATAATATTTATAATACAAATGAAAATATATACAATAATAATAAAAATAATATTTGTGAAAACATATATGATAATGGAGAAATAAAAAAAAAAAGCATTCTGGTTAAACCCAAAATTATAAATAGTGATGATGAAGATTTTCTTCTTGAAAAAAAAAATTGTGAATACATTAAAAAAATAGAAAAACAAATAGAAATATTAGAAGAAAAATTGGAATTTTTAAGTAATGATGAAAATGTAAAATATATTTTTTATAATAATTCTATAGCACCATTTAATACAATGATGATATATATGAATATTTTTTATTTCATATTAGTAGTGCTATTAAGTTCAGTAAGTCACCCTAAAATAAAACCAAAAAATAAATAAATAATAAATCAATGAATATAATGAAAATATATATATATATATATATATATATGTATGTATGTATGTATGTATTTTTTTTTATTATTATTTATTTGGTTATTCCTTTTTTTAGTTATATAATTGGTCCTATTCTGTATTATTTAGCCTGCTACTTGTAATTCCCATATCAATTTTACATAATTTAAAAACAAAATCAGTCAGAATTTTTCAAAAGATTACTCTTTCACTTTTTATTCTTTTTATGTTTATTTATATGTATCCTAATGATAATCATATTTGGGTAATATTTTTTAAAATCAAAAAATGTTTACTATATTACTATATTACTATATTTTTAAAAATGTAAAAATCTTTATGCCTTTTTTATGTATATATATATATATGTATATATATATATATATATATATATATTTCTTACTTTATTTTTTTTAGAATATAAGACAGAAAATAACCAATCTATTAAGGAATAATCTATCAAAATGTTGTAAATATTTAGACAAGCACAAAATATTACAAAACAAATATTTCCCAGAAAGTTTGCAATTTATTTGTTCGAATAGGTTATTTGATTCATTCTACTTAAATAAATATTTTTTGGATAATCTAAATATTAAATTTAATTATATCTTGGATATTCAAAATGGATTCTTATTAACTTTATACAACTTAGCAAGAAATCATTTTTGCATTGGTACAGCTACCTATCCTCTGATATGCTTTACCTTATTCCCAATAGTATTTTATATAGTTTTTTTATTTTTTTGTTAATAGGAATTAAATTAATTTGTTCAAATAGATAGATAAATAAATAAATAAATAAATAAATAAATAAATAAATAAATACATATATATATATATATATATATATATATATATATATATATATATATAGAATAATGAAATGAATAGAGTATCAATGATCTTGGATATATTTCCATTGTGCTAATTTATAAATATGCAAATAAAAGTATAAAGAAATTATTTATGTAATGAATACTATATATTGTTTAATAATTTTGTTTATTACAGCATAAGACATTTGAATTTTTAGTCTTTCAAATATATATATATATATATATATATATATTTATACATTTAATCATATACATTATTTATTATTTTTATATTATTTTATTATTATTTATTTTTTTTTTTTTTTGTAAAATTACAAATGCGTGTAAACAACTATTTTGTTTTCCCCCTATTATTTATAGAGAAAAGCAAATGTTATTAATTTGAATTAAAAAAAAAAAATTAAATAAAACATAAAGGATCAAATAAAATTAAATGAAAACATACACTTGTATATAATATTATATATCATATAATTATTTACTAAAAAAAAAAAAAAAAAAAAAAAAGGTACTGTCTCTTTCTCTTTCTCGCTCTGTATCTCAATATGTATATATATAATATTTAAAATATATTTTTTTATTATTTTAAAAAAGAAAAAAAAAATATATATATATTTTTTTTGACAGTCCATTTTTTTTATTCATTAATATATATATATATATATATATATATATTTTATCATACGAATAAATTTTTAAGTTAATTTTTGTTGTTATAATGAATAATGTATATATATATTTTTTCTTTTACTTTTGTCTGTATCATTATCTGAAAAAAATAACATTCCTTTTCTTATTTTAGTTTTCTTTTGGACAAGTACTTTATTTGAAACAAATAACATTTTTGAATTTATATTATTAACATTAATCATTTGTTTATTTTTTATGTTTTGTTTATTGTCTGATATATTTTCTTTACTAGGAGTGTGAGTTATAATTGTTGTTTTATCCTTTGGTGATTCTTTTGAATGAGATGATTTAGCTTGTTGAAGTTTTGTATGTTCATCATGTTTTATATTATTATTATGTATTATATTATTGTCATTTATTATATGCTTATCATGAATAATATCTTTCTTATATGTTATATCTGGTTCATATTTTGTATCATTATCTATTTTATTGTGCAAATTATTTTCTTTGTTTTTTTGAACTAGTTGATCTTTTGATGATAATGAAAAGGTTGTACTTGTATTGGTATATGTATTTGTACTAGTATTTGTATTGGTATTTTCTAGATCTTGTAACATTTTTGTATAATTTCTTTTCTTTAATTTATGTAAGAATATAAAATTTTCTTTTTCTGCTTTTTTTAATAATGTATAATATTCTTTTTTTTCTGCATCAACTTTTTTAATATTTTTTTTGAATAATATTATTTGATTTGTTAAAATTTGATTATTATTTTTTAACAGTTCTATTTCGCATATAAAAAGTTTTTTTTGCCATTTATAAATTAAATTTTTGTATTGAGTTTGTTTATATAATTTATAGCACTCATCATATTTTAAATTTAGATCTGTGATTTTTTTTAAATAATCATTTAAAAGAGATTGATATCCTTTAATATTTTGTTCCATATAATATCTACATGTTTTTATTTCTTTGATTTGTTGTAATAGGTCTCTTATTTTTTCGTTAATATTAATATATATTTTATTGAGTACATTGATGCTATTTTGATTGATGTTATTTTGATTGATATTATTTTGATTGATGTTATTTTGATTGATATTATTTTGATTGATGTTATTTTGATTGATGTTATTTTGATTGATGTTATTTTGATTGATGTTATTTTGGTTGATATTATTTTGATTGATATTATTTTGATTGATATTATTTTCATTGATGTTATTTTGATTGATATTATTTTCATTAATGTTATTTTGATTGATATTATTATCATTAATGTGATGCTGATTATTATTAATAGTATCTATAACATTTTTATTTTTATCTGTCTTTAAATATTCCTTACATTTTTCATATTCAAGTTGTAGACACATATATTCTTTAACTTTGTGATTATAATTTTCTTTTTCTGTATTTAATGAATCATTTAGAAACTCTATTTGTTTTTCTAACTTTTTAATTTTTGTATCATATTCAAATATGGAACTATCAATTTCTTTTTCTTTTTTTATGTCTATATTTTTTATTATTTCTACATATTTTTCTTTTTCATTTTCAAGTTGTACATTTTCTAATTTTACTTTATTGCATTCTTCCTTCAGAGCTTCTTCATTTTTTTTTATTGCAACATAATCATCACAAAACTCTTTTAGAAGAATTTTATTTTCAATAAATTTATATAATACTTTTTCTTCATCATTCATGTTGTTTCTTTTTACCATACTTTAAAATGAGCAATATATGTTTTATATCATTTCTTAAAAAAGGGCGGTAATAAACTTATAAACAAAGATATTTGTGTGTACAAATAAATAATAACATATATATATATATATATATTATTAATACTGCTCTATTTTTATTTTGATTAAACATTTAACGTGGGAAATATGTACTTCGTTACATATAAAAAAATAGAAAAAAAAAAAAACAAAACAAACAATAATTATGGATGTTTTATTTTTTTTTTTTTCTTTCTTTCATTTTCCTTACCATATATAAAGGTGTAGTTACATAAAAAAAAAAAATATTGATGTTAATAAGTGTTCAAAAAAATTTATATTATATTATTGGAACATTGTTTTTATTTTTTAGACCTTATATATATATATATATATATATATATATATATATATATATTTTATATATGCATATTTTTTTATAAGGATATTTTTTAAAAGGATATATTAAAGGTATATGAAAGTAAAATAATTCCACGTGTATAAAAGGGAATTTTAAACATATATATATATATATATATATATATATATATATTTTTATATATGTGAAAATTTTATATGTTGTTTTTATATAACAATATTTTTACATTTACTGTAATATAATAAATAGAAATCTTTTTATACATATTTCAATAATATTTTATTTTTACGAAAATATAAAAAAATAAACCAAATTCCTTTTTGAGATATTTACTAATATTAAGATTTTAACAAATTTCTGTATATCACTTCATATGTTTGAATTAAAAATTTTTTTTTTTTTTTTTTTTTCTTATAAAAATAATGATTTGTATAAATTTTAATTAAAATGATACATATGAGAAAAAAAATAATATAATTATAATAAAGTAAAAGTTACCAATATCTTTCTAAAGAAAAGAAAAAAAAAAAAAAAAAAAACTCGAAATAATTTTTATTAGTAATATTAGAATATTTCTTTTTTTTTTTTTTGAAGGATAATGTTATGAATTTTTGTGAAAATATATATGGAAATGTATCATTACGTAAAAAGTATTTTTTATCTTATATCTAAAAACTTAATGAAGTTTAAATGTATGGTCAGAAAATACGAACATTTTGTGTTTGCCTTATTTTGAGATCATATATATATATATATATATATATATATTATATGATATTTATTTTATTTTATTTTATTTTTTGTACCTTTTTTTTTTTTTTTTTTTAAATATAAGAAATATATATTTTTTTCCCTTATTTGAATAATGGTTAGAGTTAAAATTTAATATATTTTAATAAGAAGAAGAAAAGCTTCATAAAATAATGGAAAAAGAATTAAATGAAGAAAAGAAGGGGGAAACTCAAAAAAACGTATTTTATAATTTTAATAATGTAATAGTAGATCAAAATTATGATGTGAATAAAAGAAATTTCAATTTTGTAAATTCTAATGTGAATAGAGGGGACATGGGAAGTTTAAAAACAAATTCGAATAGATTTAATAAGTCCAATAAAATGGAAAAAAAAAAAAAAAAAAATAATAAAAATAATAATAATATTAATTCTAATAATAATAATAATAATAATAATAATTGTAATAATAATAGTAATTATCAAAACTATAAAATGAGGAACAACCAAAATAAGAACACATCATTATCAAATAATAGAAGGAAAAATTATTATAATATGGCCCATGTAGGTAGTAGTCAAAATAAATGTGAAATAAAAAATAAAAGAATTAATAAAAATAAAACAAAATTTGGATCCAATGTTAATTTGAATGTAATACAAAATATTAATACCTACGAAGGAATAATAAATAATGAGAATGTGGTTTCATTAAATAAAGATAATTATAATTCCATGAGAATACCTAATAAGAATAATAAAAAAAATATTAATAATAATATTACTACTTCTTCAATAGGAGGTGTTAGTAGATATAATAATAATAATAGTAATAACAAGGATGAAGGAATTAATTATAACAGTTTAAATAACAATCAGAAAAACAATATTAATAATGAAGGTTATGTGAAATATTATCAAAATTATAATATAAAACATCATACAAATAATTATGTAAAACCAATCAATAAATTAAATTTAACTTATACTAATAAATTGTATAAAAATGTAAATAACAATAATGTTATGAAGAATAATATAAGTACAGAAATGAATAATCCTAATTTTAATGATATTAATAAAAAAAATAAAAATTATTTTCAAAATTCGAATAATTTGAATAAATTCAATCCAATAAATATTACATCGAATGTTAACATGATGAAAAATGTTAATATGTCAATTTCTAATATGTCAATTTCTAATATGTCAATTTCTAATATGTCAAATTCGAATATATCAAATTCGAATGTGTCAAATTCGAATGTGTCAAATTCTTATATGCCAAATTCTTATATACCAAATTCTTATATACCAAATTCTAATATGCCAAATTTTAATATGACAAATAATCATATGCCCAATATTAATCGAGCACTTATTAGAGACATTTCTCATATAAAAGATAGTTGTAAAAACAATATTATTGATAAGAACCTGCAGAGTAGAAATAACCATGCAAAGAATAATATGAAAAGGTTACAGAATGTGTCCCTTTATGGAAATGATAAAGAGTGTAAGAGAAGAAAAGGTTTATATAACTTAAATAATAAGAATTTCAATTATAGCGTTAGTAGTTATCTTAATCCTTGTGTTAAGGAAAATTCTTCGTTACCAATAGAAAAGAATATAAATAAAGATAAAAATAGTAATATGAAATATGATAATAAATGGATGAAATATATTGAAAATAATACTTCTAAACGTTCTTTTAATAGAAGCTTATATGAGAAAGAACAACATTATATAAGAGTAATAGAAAGGAAAATAAATGATATATGTGCTATTTTAGAATATATATTATATGTAGATGATAAAGATAGTATTGATTTGATATATTTCCTTATAATTTCTTTAGAACGAATTAGAAAGATATTATATCGTTTAAAAAATACATATATGAATTATGATATTTTTAGCATTGTATTAAATTTATATTCATGTTTATGTGTGAAGTTATTTTCAGAAAACAATATTTTAGTTATAATGAATTTAAAATGTTTTGTAGTAATGTTTGAAATATTGAATTTAATGGATATGGAATCCTTTAATTTGTCATATGTACTTTTTTTATATGTTAATTATTTAAAGAATAATAAAAATGGAATAGATATATTAGAAAAAAAGAACAATATAAGATATAAAAAACAGGTAGTAGAAACTGACACGAGAATGTATAAAAAATTGTTAAATTCTTTTTTAAATGTATTTTCATATTGTTCCGAAAATACTAATGTTTTAGTTCGTATTGAAGCAATAAAATCACTTTATTATGTATTAAGATTTTTATATGATGAAAAAAAATATAAATATAATGGAGAGGATACTATTAACAAGGAAAATATAAATACATCATGTAATACACATGGTGATAATTTGAAGAAAAGAACCTTATTTGTTTTTGAAGAAAATTTAATTAAAGAATCTTTAACAATAAAAAAAGTAAGCATTATAAAAGGATTTGTTAATAGTAGAATGATTTATTTACAAAAATTTAATTCTAATTTTTTTGAAAATAATTGTGATTTGATAGATATGAAAAATAAGTATAATGATAAGGAGAAAAATGGAAAGTTCAAGGATAACTCAAATAATAATATAAGTAAAAATGACTATAATATAAATGTTCATTGTATGAATGTTAAAAATGAAGGAGATAGTAATTATAAGGGCACAGGAATATATAAAAATAAAATGAATAATATGAATAATGTGAATAATATGAATAATGTGAATAATATGAATAATATGAATAATGTGAATAATATGAATAATATGAATAATGTGAATAATATGAATAATATGAATAATATGAACAATGTGAATAATATGAATAATGTGAATAATATGAATAATATGAACAATGTGAATAATATGAATAATGTGAATAATATGAATAATATGAACAATGTGAATAACATGAATAATGTGAACAATATGAATAATATGAATAATAAGAAGAAATATGACGAAAATGAAAATAGTTTAAATAATATCCTTCTATTAAAAAATTTTGAAACAGTTTTTAATTGTGTACCAAATGATGGTTGGATAACAAACAAAATAGATGATGAAGATGAAAACATGTTACTTTATATTTTACACATTTTTGAATTATTTGTTGAAATATATGAAGATAAGGATATTAATGAAATAATAATAAAAAATATTGTTTTTTTTTTAAATCATACTGATTTAGAAATTTTTAGTATTGTAACACGTATTATTATAAAAATCTCTCAAATAAATCCTATTAATAGAATATTTTTTAATAAATATATATCTGTGTTAATGAAAAATTTTGATAAGGATAGAAGAAGAAATATATTTCTAATGTTATCTTATTGTAAATATGAAAAAAGTGGTATTGAGGTATTATTAGGGATACTAACAAATTTATGTCTTTATGATTTTAATTATAAAACAAATACATATTATCTGGAGCAGGATAATGAACAAAATGATTTAAATATAGAACAAATAAGAACTTTAAGACGCTTAAGAAAAATGCAACATAAGAAAACATTAATAAATGGTGATAATATAAAAAATAGAAATGTACAAAATGATATAGAAACATATAGTAATGATTCAGAGGATGAAATTTATTTAATTGATAAGAAAATATATAATATAGAAGAATGGTATTATATATATCCTATCATTATTATATTATCATTGAATTATTCTAAATATATACAATCATTTTTTTTTAATAAATTTAATAAATCATATATACAGAATTATTATAACATTACTCCATATTTTAATATATTTGATTGGTCAAATAAATTTTGTTATTATCTTTCAAAACATATTTTTACATCTCATATTGAAAAGTCATCTTATTTTATTGAGAAAGGTTTTGATATATTTCATGTATTAGATTCTACATTATTGCATAATGAGTTAGAAAATTATAGAAATAGTTATAAGTTTTTTTTAACTCATATAAATAAATATAATGCTATAGATAGTCATAATAATACTACTACTACTAGTAGTAATAATAATAATAATAATAATTATTATTATTATTGTTATTATGCAAATAATGGAAGGAAAATAGAAAGTGCTAAAAACTTTATGGGGAGAGAAAAAAGTTCAAATGATATATCCTTGGATTTACTATTTTATCGAACTTATGCTTTTTTAGAATATCCGAATTATGTTAAATTAAATTTAAGTTATAAAGAAAATTGCTATATTTATATATATATGTTATCACTTTTAAATTTCTTTTTTAATAAAGAAATGAATGTATTTGAAAAAAATTGTTTTTTCCTTAAACGTAAGATTTGGGAGTTATTACATGATCAAACAAATTTAAAAAGTAATAGTTTTTTAGATTATTTAAGTATATTTAAAGATATTAATTTTATTTGTATAAATGATACAAAATATCTGTCCAAATTATTTGATTTTATTAATTGTAATAATATCAGACATTTAAATGGAAAAGATGAAAATAGTCTTTATAGAAATTATGAAAATAAGGAAATATTATTTAGTAATATTAAATATAATGATGATTTATTATATTGTGATAATTATAAGAAAGAAAGTGAACATAAAAGAATGTTATATGTAGAAAAATTATTATTATCTTTTATTATAAATAAAGAAAATAATAAAAAGTTGAAAAATGTATTGTATTATGATTATAAAGATAAAGAAAATCATAGTATTAATAATAAAAGTTTGAAAAATAATATGAATATATTGGAAAAAAAAAAAATAAGAAAGCTTATATATTTTGAACAATCTTATATGAAATATAATGAAAATATATGTGATATAATAAATCACAATATTATTAGTAAAATATATTATATTTTATATTTAAAAAATTTTTTATTGGATGAAAAAGGTACCAAAATAATAAATGAAGATACGTTTTTTTCGTATTATTTGTGTAAAGATTTATTAATTGAATTAATATTGGTTCCTATGTTATGTAGAAGTAATACAACGATTGAACTATTTTATACATATCCGATAGAGGATATGATAACAAAATCTTACTTTTGCAATATCTCTAAAAAGTACTTTGGAAGAACATCACCAAATATATTATGTTCAGTAGGAAAAATAAATAATTGTACTATTATAAATAATGAGAAAGAATTATTTAATGATAACATGCATTGTGTTTATGACCCTAGTTGCATAACTAGTCAGAATGTTAATATTCATATGAATAAAATTTATAGAATAGAAAATAATGAAAATAAAAGTAGTATTGAATCTATTAGTGATTTTAATGCAAATTCAAGAGAAGAAAATTATCTTTTAAGATCAGCTCAAAATGATGGTGCTTTATATAAAAATAAAGTAAGGGATATAAAAATATTAAATAATAAAAAGAATAATGTGTATGGTTTGTTACCAAGGGTTGAGAAAAATAATAATTATATTAAACCAGATATAGAAATGTGTAGAAAAAGTAATTTCTCTATAAATTTAGAAAAAGATTCATACTTAAAATTTTTAGAAGTAAAAATAAAAATTAAGAATAATAATATGGGGGAAATTGAAACGATGAATATTGTAAACAATATGAATGAAAAGAAAAAAAAAAACAAGAATAAAAAATATGAAAAAGGTTTCATTGAACACGAAGAAAATATGCAAAATAAATTTGACATATATTTTTATCATAAAAAACTTATTAATATAAATCATCAAATAAATAAAAATTTAATAAAAATATATCATTTGTTTTATTTAAATTATTATTATTCCTTAAATATGTCTGAGATATTAAATATTATATTAAATAAAGTGTATGAAGAAAATGATATATTATATAACCACTTAAAACATTTTGTTTTGAATTTTTCATGTGATTATCATGGTCATAATAGAAACATGAGTTCTAAATATTTTTATGACATTTTTAATAATAGGAAATTAAGTAAGGAAAATAATAAATTAGAAAAAGTAAATAAATATTTATCACAAAATAAAAATGGACATGAATATAGTAATTTAATTTTTGAATTACATAAAATAGGTATTAAAAAGGATGATGATAAAAAGAGTATATATTCTATAAATGTTTCTATAAATAAAATATTGAAACTTATTATAAAATATTTACAAAATGAAGATTATATAAATTATGAAAAGTGTATAAATTTTCCTTATTTATTTTTATCTATACTGAATATAAAAATAAAATTATCTTATGAAATAATATTATATGATTTATTTGACAATGAAGATAATGATTTTAATATATTATTAAAAAAGTTACCAATATATATAAATTACTTTTTCAATAATTTATATCTATATATTGAATATGAGGATATGTTTATAATAAAACAAGAAGAGACCAAAAATAAAAAGGAAAAGGAAAAGAAAAAGAAAAAGATATATAATTATAATTATAATTCATATGATATATTATATAATAGGAGGAACCATTTATGTAAAAAAAAGAATATGTTGTTACCATCTCAAAATAAAAATAATTTGTTAATGTATAATTTTATGGTTGAAAATATATTATCTGAAGATTATTCTCTTAAACATCTAAAAAGTCTAAACAAAACTAAAAAGACAGAAACCAAAAATTCGTTATTTGCAGGTAGAAAAAAAAGTAAGGGGACAAGTCAAAATATCAAAATTCATTCTGAATTTCATTTAGATGAAAAATATTTAAAAGAAAATATTATTCATAAAAATAATAAAAAAATAACAAATCAAACAAATAAAGATATGCAACATTTTATAAATAAATCACATAGTATGAAGATATATACAAATGAATGGAACATAACTAGTTGTATGCCATTAGGTAGGAGTCAAGATAATAATTCAAATACTTATAGATATATTATAAAAATGGAATGTAAAAAAAATGTGGGAAATAATTTTGATTTTTCTTCTACTTTGCCTATTAAATGTAATATTAATCTATTTTATTATTATATGGAAAATGATATGTTCTATTTGATACCGCTCTCGAAAAGGAAAAATGTGTACCTACATCCACTCCGTCAATAAAGGAGAAATAAATATGAACAAAATTATATATATATATATATATATATATATGTATATATGTATGTATTTTATTTGTGTGTGTATATAGGTAGTTATTTTATTTATTATTATTATATATATTTTTTTTGTTATAATTACAGCCTTTTGTATTAGGATGATGATTATTATTTTTGTATGAATATGAGCTTTATTTTGTTTCTTGTATTATTTTTATTTTATTGTTTCATTTTAATGTTTCATTTTAATGTTTCATTTTATTGTTTCATTTTAATGTTTCATTTTAATGTTTCATTTTAATGTTTCATTTTATAGTTTCATTTTAATGTTTCATTTTAATGTTTCATTTTATTGTTTCATTTTATTGTTTTATTTTATTGTTTCATTTTATTCTTTTATTTCTTTTTTTTTTTTTTTTCTTTTTTTTGTTATTTGATTGTACAACTATTTTAATTAATTACATTAGAGACAAAAATAAAAAAAATTATAAAAGTGCTATTGGAGCTTTAATAATTCGGAACAATACGTATATATATATATATATATATATATATAAATATTTACATATATTTGTTGACATAATTAAAATCTTAATTTGTTTAAGATGTTGTTATTTTCATTTTTCTGAAAATGATTAAAAGTAAAATCGTCACGCGATGTTTCATTGCAATTATCTTTTGAGGATTCCCAGTTTTGTAGGTTATCCATAGAATTTATTAGATCTAATATGTGTAAATAATATGTATATATATATATATATATATATATATATATATATATATGAAATATAATTATTGGTATATACTATTAAAACATAAAATGTAAATATAAATGGTACAATAATTATGTAAATTCAACAATTCATATGTTATATAATATAATTATGTCTTCATTTATTCTTTATTTTTACCTTTAGATATACCACCAATTTGCACATTTGAAATTAGGTGAGACGATTTTACAGTATTATTATCTATATAACTATTTGAAAAATACCTATTATTAATATTTTTTTTATTTTCAAAAAAATTTTTTTTTTGGACCATGATGTTGTCATGTGGATGATGTGAAAATTTTTCTTGCGAATTTTTTTTTTTTTTTTTTTTTTTTTTCTTATGATTCATATGATATGTATAAAGTTTATTATTATTATTAATATTATTATTATTGTTCTTGTTAATATGGATGGAGGTAAATTTATTATTCTTTTTAGTATATTTGTTCTTTCTATATTTATTAGTCTTTTTTTTATTATCATTATATGGTTGTATGTTTTTCGGACTATATGTATCTTTTATATTTATGTTATATTCTGAATACTTATGAGAATTATCATTATTATGCATAACAGAAGAGTAGTTATTTGAATTATTTTTGAATATATTAGATATTATTTCTTCAGAAGTCTCATTTGATATATTAAAATTTTCGTTTTGTTGTATTATTTTATTTTGCGTTTCTATATTTTCATTCAATGGTGTATTTATAGATTGGTTATTATTTCTTATGTTTTTGAATATATCTTTAAAATATTGATTAATGTCATTACATAAAACATTTTTAAAATTTTCTATAATTTTATCATTCTGAGATTCTATAATTTTATTTTTTATTTTTTTTTCAACATTTTTATTCGCTTCTTGGTTTGTAGAATAGATTCTATGTTTAATATTTTTGGGAGGTAAGTAAATATTTTGGTTATTATTTTTTTTTAAAAACATATTTTCTAATTTACTTTTTTTTAATATAATATCAATATCATCTAATGATTCATTTTCTGATACATCCATGTTTTCATAATTCAATTTTTCTATTTGTTCTACATCTGAACTAATATCACAATTTTTTTTGGTTTCATAAATTATATTGTTTACAGCCTTTTCTAGAAGATAATTGAAATTTTTTTTTTTCTTTGTGTCTTTTAAAAATAGGTTTAAGTCATCATCATCCGATAAATAATTATACTTTGATGTATGATGGTAATATTTACTTTTACAAGAAAAAGAGGGACATTTCATTTTTTCATAGATTATGTTATGACGCAGCGGTACATACTAAAATATTAAATAAACAATAAAAAAAAAATATATATATATATATATATATATATGTATGTGTATAAATATATGTATTATTTATTTATTTTATTTCTGTATGTTCTTTTTCATTTTATATTAATAAAAGAACAAAATTTTATTTAAAAGACAAAGTTACAATAGTATTAATTATACAAGGTGGGAGTAATAAGAGATAAATAAATAAATAAATGTATATATATATATATATATATATATATATATATATATATATTTATATATTTATTTATATTTATATTAATAAGAATAAAACAATTAGGATATAAAAATAATAAAAGGTTAAAAATAAGAAGTAACGAATAAAAAATTACAAGATGAATGACTTATTTAAGAGTATGAACATACATCATACACATATAATTTTATAATATTAAATATAGAAGTATGTGTTAAAAAGGGAAAATAATAAATCACCTAGAAGAATAACTTAAGAAGCACACGAAATATAATATATATATATATATATATATAGGTGTAGCAAAGTCTATGTACATACAGTTCAAATATTTTTTTCTTCTTCCTTTTGTATTATATATTTTTTTAATGTATTTGAAAATTATTTTGGGTAAAAAAAATATATATATTTATATAGTGCATTAAGAACACAAATGACTTTATTTATGTAGAAGAACCAATATTTCGTTTTTAATGTCTAAAGAAAAAAGTCTAAACTTTTAATTAAAATAAAAAGAAAGAAAAAGTGTTATTGTAGTACGTCTTTGAATGTAATAAGATGTTTATTAAAAAAAATGAAAAAAATATAAAAGAAAACTCATTTAATTTATAATATTATATTAAAAATAAGTATAATTAATATGATAAAAATTATAAAGAAATCAAAGAGTTACAATTTAAATTTTATAATATACCATCTAATAATAGTTATTTTTATGCTAATTTTATCTTAGGCTTATAGATTTATAAGGATAAATATTTTCAATATATATATATATATATATATATATGAGTTAATAAAATAAAGAACAAATCTAATATTCTTGATTATTTATCACAATGAAAGTATATATATAATATTTTTTTTTATATAATAATATAAAATATGGGAAATATGTTTTGCATATATCCTCATGCTTATATGTAATATTATATTATATTATATATTATATATTATATATTATATATTATATATTATATATATATATATATATATATATTTATATTTATATATTTTGCGTACGTGAATCCGTTTTAATCATATTCAATAAATTTGAATATATTATAATATTTTATATATTTGTGTTTTTTTTTTTTTTTTTTTTCTTTTTTAAATTAATATCAGAAAGTTTTATATTTTGGAAATAAAATTATTTAAGATGAAATATTGCATAATAAAAAAATGCTATATATGAAAAAATGTCATAATAAAAATTATATATATAATTAAATATGTCAAATAAAAAATATAATAATTAAATAAGATGTATACAATTAAAATAATATATTAATGAAATTGATTAATTCGCTTTTTCATTAATTTATTAAATATATATAATTCTCCATCATAGGAAATATATATGAGCTGCATAAATATATTAGCGAGTAATAAAAAATTAAGGATCATCATTTATTTTTTATATATTAAAATATATGTTATAAATTATATATTATTTATTTATATTTATATTTATTTATTCGTGTCGTTTGAAAAATGAAGCCTGAAGAAAAGAAGAAAAAGAGTTATGATGAAATTCTGTTAAACCTATGTTTAACGAAGGATGATAAAATTGAAGCTGTCTTAAACAAAGTAATAATATATATATATATATATATATATATGTATATCACATAATTTATGTGTTTATTTATTAATATAAATATTTTTTCTTTTACACTGTTCCTTTCAGCTTGTTCCTCTTTTAATGGATGAGATATTTCTTTGTGAAGTAAGCTTGAGATATAAGCTGATTGAAATTATCAGTAATTGTATTTTAAGATGTAAATCCATTGAAGGTATAAAACTTCCTGTTTCAAATATGATAGAAGGATATTTTAAAAATATTAATATGAAAAATAGTAGTCGTATATTGTATAATAGTACATTAATGATATTATTAGATATATGTTTTATAAATATATGTGATGATGAGAAAATAAAATATCAAGAATTAATAATTGAGAATAGTGATAAGTTATGTGTAGATAAAGAAATGTGTATATTTTTGATAATAAAATATATTGAAAGTTTAGAGATATTAAATAATGGAAGGAATAAGAAAATAATGTGTGATTATTTATATAATGATTATTCATATGATATGAATTATAAAATAATGAATTTTGTGAAATATATAAATGAATTTTTATTAATTCCTATATATTGTAAAAATTTTGATGATATAAAATTTGTTGATATATCTATAAATAAAATTTATAAAGAGAAATTTCTTAATAAAAAAGGTTATATTATTAGAAATCATATAAAAATGAAAAAGAATACATTAAATTTTTTGAATACATTTATAAATAATTCTAATTTAACATATAGTTCTTATATTATTTGTTCAAATGAAAAATATGATGAAATAAAATACTATGCATTATCATTACTTCAGAGTAATAGAAGATTTATTAATTACAATGATTCATTTTTTGTTGATTTAATTTTTTCTATATTCTTATATTTTGATAATAATATATATAATATAAATTATATTACAACACTTTTGGTACTATTTAAGAATGGTTGTAGATTATTATGTAATGAGAAGAAATATTTGCATTTAATATTGATGTACATATTTTATTTCCTTTTTTTTTATGATAGTAATAAGATTAATATTAATTTCAAACACGAATTTAGTATGTTTGAAAAAATATTTAATGATAAATCACAATTCGAAGATTATATATCGAAAAAGGTATATTCTGCTATAAGATTAAAAGATGAAGAATTGATCAAAAACATATTTGATGTCATCATAACTATATTGGATAATATTACCAAGTATGAAGATATTGAGCAGTATAATGATTATATCTTTTTATTTATATTTATGTATTTGAGAAATTTAAACGAACAATATGGTCAGGAGAATAAGGAGTATATGGATAATACATATATAAACAACAAAAATAATGATAATAATGATAGTAATGATAATAATGATAATAAGGATAATAATGATACTAATGATAATAATGATAATAATAATATCAATAATAATAATATAAATAATAGTTCCCTTTGTATGAATAATGTATTTTCCAACATATATAATTGTAGCAGTCAATTATCATCTTTAATAGAAAAATTTTTTGAAATAAACATTAAATATGATAATATAAATACAATAGTTTTAAACAAATCTTTTATATTAACATATATTTTTTTTGATAAGTTAAGGAAATATAAAAAATGTGATAAAGATTCTTATATACTATATAATAATATAATAAAAGTTTTAGACATATTGGAGAAGTACTATAAGCATATCTTAAAATTAAATATGAACAAATTATACATTGCATATAAGAAAGTAGAAACTATAAATGAATTACATAATATGATGGAATATTTAATGTTAAATGAAATAAGTGATAAAAAAGGAAAACAAATATATAACAATAATAATAATAATAATAATAATAATAATAATGAGAAACAAAATATATATAATACAATATATATATGCTCTATGAATAATTGGAAATATATTCTTATTGAAAATATTATTAATATATTAGATTCATTCATATATTATTCAAAAAATAGTGTCCTTATTAGGACTTTATTAAAGTGGTGTGTTAATATATTTTTGGTTGATAATAATTCCCCTATAAGTTGTGCTTTTATATATTACTTATTATTATATGAAAATAGTAGTGATGCTATTTTGTCAGATTTATCAAAAGATTATTTAAATTTATATAAGGATATAAAATTATCTTTTGATGAATATATTTATTTTGTTTCAACAAGATTATTTAATATCAGGAATAAAGATGTAATATATTTTTTAATAGATAAGGATCAATATGATGAAGGAAATAAAAAGGAAATGATCAATGAAATTGATAAAGTAAATAAAACACATAATAATAACAGTAATATAAATAGTATAAATAATATGTATGATAAGTATCATAATATTGATGAATTTTTTGGTTATAATATTATAAATTATAATATAGATATATTAAAAGAAAATATTTCTATAAACGACATGATATCATTAATTGAATATTCCAATAATAATTATAGTCGTTTTAATTTGCTTCATTTATATAATTTAATAAAATATATTAAGAATTTAAAATTAGACAAATTTCTTCATATAGAAAGTATTTATTATACATTTCTAATTATGGACTTATATTTGTTGAATATAATTAAGCTTGAAACCTATTTAGATAATGATAATTATATGATAACATATTGTATTATTTTTAACTTGTTAATAAAAAAGATAAAGAAATTTTTTAAAAATAAGGAAAACGATAAAGATAACAAAATGCAATATTCTTGTTCGAATATTTCTTTGTTGGATAGTAAAGTCTGTATAATATATGATAAATTATACATTTTAATGAAAACAAGATTTAATTTAATTATACAAAATTTATTGTACATGAAAAATATAAATCAAACAAAAAATAAAAGTAAATCTGAAAATTGTAATAGTACTAATAATGGTAGCACTAATAATAGTACTAATAATAATAATAATAATAATAGTAGCAGTAATAATAATAGTAGTAATAATAATAGTAGTAATAGTAATAATAGCTTCAGGTTATTAAAATATACCAGCAAATTTTTTACAAAAGTATATATATTAACAAAATTGAAAAATGATGAATTACTTGTTGATCTTTTAAATTTCCTACATAGCACAAATTTTCAAGAAATACACAATGTGGATAACCAGTTGATTATAAAAATATGTTTTAATTTAATATATTTTGGTACAATTATAAAAAAGGAAAAAAAATTTGATGAAAAATATTATGCATTATTAGAAAAAGTAACTAAATATATTATATATATATATAATACTTATGTTAAAGAAAATATTCCTTTTGACCATAATCTTTTAAAATATTGTATTAAGTTTTTGTATCTATGCTTTTTTTCGGAAAGATTTTTATTTAATTGGAATAATGTACTGAAAAACTTAATAGACTCCGAAATAAGAGATATTAATATTGGGAATCAGTGTGTATATTCTTATATTGTATTTATATTTATTTCGATAGAAAAATATATAAAATATATAATATATACTAAGAATGTAAAGGATATAAATAATAAGTATGTTTGTAATATAGATTTGTTAAAAAATGTTTTAAAAATATTAAGTTGTTTTATAACACTGAAAGATGAAAAAATTAATAATATGTTGAAGGAAAATATCAAAGATTGTATTACGTATTATGATATGTTATCCATTCATAAAATATATGGTCTTTATATATCTCACTGTTTTTTAAAACTAGATCATATGAGTGTTAATAAGTTATCTTATAATTGGTTAGACTACATATTATTATCTGATAATATATTAGAGGATTTATCTAAAAATAATAAGGTTGAATTAGGAGAAAAGTATAAATGTTTATGTATACTTATGTTTTATATTATATATTATAATCCATTTTTAGATTTTATTAATGAGCATGCTTTTAAAATTAGAGACCTTTTCATATATTATATAAAATTAAAAAGTGATATATATTCAGAATATTCATTTTTAGGTTTAAGTATTTTGTTTTTTTCATTATCTATACAACATCATATGAATATAAATATGTACATGTATAATGGAAATATTGATTATTTAGATTCTTTAAAACATGATTTCCTTTTATTAAATGAAAAGAAAAATATTAAAAGTAAAACATTTGAAAATAAAAAAGGATATAATATAATAAATAATGTTTTACATGCGAATAATACGGAATATATAAATTTGATTGACAGATTTAATATGGATAATTTTTGTATGTCTAATTTAATTAAAAAAAACAAAAAAGATGATGAAAAAAGAAATATGAATTTTACAATTATGGAAAATGGTACTTGTTATTTTATTAATGAATTATCTTGTTTTTATAAGGATAGAATTAAAGATAATATTTATAATGATAAGATGACATGTAATAATTTATATAATATGAATAACAAAAGAGTAACATATGATACTCTGCAGAATTTTGTCGAGGGTGTTTTGAATTCATTTAAAGATTGTAATATTGATATGTCATTTTATAAGAATTTTTTAAAACATAATAACGAAAAAGACTTTGATGAAAATTTTATAAATGAAATAAAAAATTTCGAGACCAGAAAAGATCATATTTTGAAGAATATATATGAATATATTAACAATGAAAGAAACATCAATTTAATTAATGAATATGTAAATCTTAGTAAATATTGTTATAATTATATATATTTATTTTTATTTATGCAGTATTCTGAATTATTGATATATAAAAATTATAAGAAAATGAATTATTTTTTTTTAACCAAATTGGATAATATAAATGATATAGATAATATAATAACTCGTGTGAATAATAAAAATATTATTGATAATAACGATGATTTGTTATGTGAAGAAATATTTAAATCAATATATGAAAAATTAAAAAAAAATATAGACATACATATGGATATAGATAATAGAAATAATTTAAAAGTATGTAATAATAACTTAAATTTTGATGACTATATATATAATGTAACTGATTGGAAAAAGGTGAATAAAAAAATTCATGATATTATAAAATATGTGTATAAGAAGGTTTTGATATATGTAATAATGATTGAAAAAAATGATATGATGAAATTTAAATTTTTTGAAAATATATGTTTAAAGGATGTGAGTAAGACTATGATAAGAATGAGAACCGATTTTTTTAAAATGAAAAATGAATTTGATGATTCTATATATGGAATTAATTTATTGATTACAGAATTAGGAAATTTCTGTTTAATTAATAATGAAATAATTAATGAATCCATTTTGATTTTTTTAAATGAATTTCTTAAAAGGATAAATATAAAGGAAATATTTTGTATAATTATTGATTATTTTTTATGTTTTATATGTAGAATTATTGATACACATATGATGAATCTAAAGATGTGCATACCATTTTTGAATACATTTAAAAGTGTGTGTATGAAGTTTTGTTCGAATGTGTTAAATGAGAAGGAGAATAATGAGGATGATACTAAAAGGGTAATTCGTTTTGAAAAATGTAATATGGAGACAACTCATAATAGTAAGGATATAAATAAAAATAACACTAACAATAACAATAACAATATTATGTGTAATAATAGTTGTAGTAATACAACTTATGGTCTTATCAAAGGTAATGATGAAAGATACATTTGTGACATATTACTAGGATGGTATAAGAAAATTGAAGGTAATAAAAAATTAGAGTTATTTATAACAGATTGTATAAATAGCTGTATCTTATCATCTACTAATTCTTTTTTTGAATTAAGAAATATACAAGATTTATTATTTTTTTATATGAAGAATAGTGAAAGAATTGAAATTGATTATAATGATTTAAAAATTGAAGAAAATAAGAAGGATGAAGTTACAATAAAATATAAAGAAAAAGAAATATATTTTTCTAAATTGCTTCGATATAATAATTTTGAAAAACAAAAGAATGTTATTGAAAAATTAGTATCATATTATAATAATGTCTTAAATATTGAAGAGGATATAAGAAATCTATTAAATAATATATTAAAAAAAGATTCATTTATGAATAGTAAATATATATTAATCACTTTATGTTTTATAATTATAAAATTAATAGATACATATGAAAGATTATCTGGTGATATATATATGAATGTTCATATATGTATTATGTCCTTTGAATTATTATCTACATTTATATCAAAAAATATGTATGGAAATTATTTAATTTATATGAATGAATTATTATATTATTTAATACACAAAGTTCCATTTTATTATTACAGTAAATTTGTATACTTTAATTTATTAAAAGATGATTTTGATATAAATTTAAATTTGAAGGATATTAAAAATGTACGAAATTATTCTAGTTCTGTTGTTTTATATTTATTAAAAAAACATTACCTTCTTGATATATATGAAAAAAATATTTTTCGGGACAAGAAATCTGTTGAAAATATTACAATATATGAAGAAATAATATTATTGAAAAATATAAATGAAAAAATAAAAGATCTATTGCAAAAAAGAGAATATAATTTAAATGAATTTCTTATATATATAAAAGAAAAAAATGTTCTGAATAATGAATTATCACATAATAATGATTATATTGATAAAAATTATAAATATATATGTGATTCATTTTTACATATATGTGATAAATTAGACAAGGTACACTTATTAGACTATAATATCATTTTTGATATTAAAAGGAGAGAAGGTTTTGAAGATGATAAAAATTATTTATATATTGAGAATTTTATTTTAAAAAGAGTGAAAGATAAAATATATGAAAATAAACATTATATTAATATAATGAATGATGAAAATATTGATATATTTGTAAGAAGCATGATAGATTTTATGAATATAAAAATTATAAATATTTTAAATGGGGAAATAGAAAAGAAGAAATTATTTAATGAAGAAAATAAATTATTTTTAAAAAGTTTGGAATCAAAAATGCTTGTAAGAAGTTTTATTTTAAGAAATGTACAAAGGAATGATGATAATAATTATTATAAAGATATATATGATATCTTACAAAAAAGAAATATGTTTCATTTTTATAAATTTTTTAATGATTATATTGAAGAATTTGTTCATTTTCTTGATTCCAAATTTTTAAAAGATAAAAAGGGTTGTTTCATGTCAATTTATGTGTTTATACAATCATTTGTTGATATATATAAAGAAGATAATTATGATGAATTGGATACTGAAAATATAAAGAATGTTATAAATTTGTATAGAAAAATAAAGCAAGTGATGGATGAAAAGGAATATGTACAATCGTTTGATAATTATTATATTCTTTTGTCATTATTAAAATGTGTAAATTTATTATTATTATTAATATATAACAATATTAATAAGAATAAGAAAAGAAATTATAATAATAATAATAATAATAATAATAAAAGAAATTATAATAATAATAGTAATAATAAAATGCATTGTTGTACCGAAATATGTGATTCGTCGAGTTGTCCATATTATGTTCATGATTTTGAAAAGAATAATCTTTGTTTTAATATGAATGAAATTTATAAAACATTTGAAGAGTTATTATGTATTTTTGTTAAGGTTAAAGAATATGAAATATTTCAACATATGTATATTTTTTTATTTAATATCCCATTTATTTTTATAAAAAATTTTAATTTTGCAAAATTATATAAATGTATTATTCAATTAATGGATGCATATTTTAGAAAAAAGGATATACATTCAGATGAAATAATTATTTATGATAATAATTTCTTACTTCATTTTTCGAAACTTGCATTATGTGTTTTTTGTTATTTCTTAATAAAAAAGGACAAGAATAAGTGGTTACATTTTTACAACTTTGAATATTTAAATAAGTATATCAAAATGGAAAAGCTCAATGATTATATATTTTGTTTAGATAAGACACACAATGAAAACTATTCGAATATAAATAACCTTACAGATTATCATTATATTTTTTTACTTAAATATATCAAAAGAAATGAAAATAAAATGGACATTAATATATCATCAAGTAAGAGTAAAGAAAATATAGTAATGAATGAAATACAAAAAAATAATGATATAATAATATTGAATGAATATGAAGAATATATATTTGATAATAATATTCTCGAAGTTAATAGAGATAGTTATTTAAATATACAAGAGAACTTTTTCAAATATTTAACTAAATTATTGTTCATCTTATTTGAATATTGTAAAGATAATAATACTAAAGATAATATTAACATTAACAATAATAATGGTAATAATAATAATAATAATATTAATAGTAATAATAACATTTTAGGAATTATAAAATCATTTTTTCATTTTATGTTTTATAATAAGATATATTTATTTGAGATAGGCATTATAGACATATGGGAAAAGATATATAACTACATTTATTTATTAATTATAAAATGTCGAAGTAGAAAGGTTTTTGACAGTTTAATGGATATACTAAATATATTATTATGTATATATATTTCATATAGTTATGAAAATGAAAATGATCGAAATATTTATACAAATATAAAAATAAAAGAGATTACTAAATTTCGGGATAATAAAGAAAACAAAGAAAATAATGAATATGATTATATTTTTTACAATGATGATAATGAG
This sequence comes from Plasmodium billcollinsi, assembly GCA_900257145.2. Classification (NCBI taxonomy): domain Eukaryota; phylum Apicomplexa; class Aconoidasida; order Haemosporida; family Plasmodiidae; genus Plasmodium; species Plasmodium billcollinsi. The sequence continues at coordinate 2,790,291 of LT990242.2, forward strand.
GATAATTATATGACAAGTACAATTAATTTTCTTTTTATTGTATTTTTAAAATTTTCTGAAAAGTCTAAATTATTTGTTTTCCCAGATTATATTATGAAAAATTTAAAATATGCCATTTTGTTGAATTATCCACATTTCCTATTATAATAAATGATAAATATTATAGAATCAATTTATATTTCAGAGCATATAAATATGTTTCTATAGACATATATATTTAATATGTTCTTAATGCTAATATATATAAACAGAATGTTTATGTTAATGTTTATGGTACATTTTTTATTTTATCCACATATATATATATATATATATATATATATATATGAAATATTTTATTATAATTATCATGTATATTTTTTCTTATTACTTAATTTTTGTGTTGCATATAAGTAAATTATTTCTATTTTATATATTTTACTTTGAAATATAAATATAATTATATATATATTACAATATAAGAAGTATCAAATATATTAGGTATATATTTAATTTTCTTAATATCAAAGAAACTCATATAAAAAAAATATTCTCCCCTTTAATTATAATATTAGGATTTTATAATAATATAGAAAAGTTCGTATTCTTAAATATATACATATATATATATATATATATATTAATATGCCGTTGTATTGAATATATTTATTATTATGAGAAAAATATATTCTATATATATATTACATAAAAAATATTTATAATATATTTTCAAATGTCATAAAAATTTTATATTATTATTTTTTAAGGTTCTTTTATAATAATTAGGTGATATATATTATATGTATATATAAATATAACTTTTTATATTATTACTTGTGAGAACACTGATGCACGTATATAAGTATTATTATTATATATAGAGGTAAAAAAATAATATATATAAAAAATATTATAAATATAATATTATATATATATAATATGTACATATAATAATTTATTTATTATGAATTGTTTGAATTTTATTTTATAGTTATTTTTCCAAATAGTAATATTTTATTTCAATATAATATAAATTTAAAATTGTTTTTTTTTTTAATTTTTACTTGTTTTGAATTTAATAAGTGCTATTATAATATAACATTCATAATATTATTTTTAAAATATATTATTATGTATATGTATATTTTTTTTTCTAGAATATTATTTGATATTTACATAATAATGTATTATATATATATATATATATATATATATATATATATATGTATATATTTCATTTTGACAAATTTTGAATAAATGTAATTATATTTCATATTATTATAAATAAGGATTTTTGTATATATACATATATATGTATAGCATATTAATAAAATAGATGGATTAAGAAACTTATACATACATACATACATACATATTATATATATATATATATATATATATATATATATATATATTTTTGTATTTAGGGTTAACTAAAGTAATATATTATATTAATATACATACAATAATTTATTTATGGATCGTAGTTAGTTTGTTCTTTATTTTTATTGTATTTTATTTCCTTTGACATATTTTGCCCTTATTATATATATATATATATATATATATATATATATATATATATATATATTGTATATACCACCTTGTTATAGCCATGGAGGATATCGAATTTCATTTTATTAAAAATGAAATAATAAAAATAGGAGATAAATTAATAGATAGTGAAGATATTTTTGAATTATGTAAGAAAATAAGTAAGAGTAAAACAAAACAGTGCATTGATACGATACTAGAATGCATATTTTATATGCCTGTTAAGATAGGTATATATGCTACAATATTAGGTATAATTACGAAGAATAATGAAAAATTAAAATTAGATGTTGTTTTAAAATTAAATCATAATATTGAAGTATTTATTAAGGATAAACCATTACAATGTTTATTATGGTTTCGTTGTATAATATCATTAAGTTGTTGTCATATATATGATTTTAAATATTGTTTAGATTTATTTAATAAATTATATGAATTATGTGTAGAATTATATAAAGAGAAGAAATATATTAAGGGTGATAATATTTTATATATGCTTTTAAGTAATTTTTTTTATATATCTAAAAATGTATATGATGAAAATAAAGAAGTATTGGATAATTTATTAAATAATAGTTTTGATTTGATTGAAAAAAGACAAGAATATATTGATAATATTGATATTGATAATAATGATATAACAACTATAGAATATATATATATTTATATTAATAGTATAATACATAGTGATAATTTTAATGATAGGTTATATTATTTAAAAAATGCTTTAAATAAATATTTAGAAAACAATTTGAAAAGTGTAGCAACACATCGATTTTATCAAAAGGAGATATTCCAACAAATATTTTTAAATAAAAATAGTGAGTTAGATGATCACATATGGAATATAGAAAGTATTACTACGAATATATTAGAGAGGAATAAATTAAGTGATCAAAATAATGAAGACAACAATGATGGTAGTAATAATAATAATAATAATAATAATAATAGTGGAGATCCATCTGGGGGTAATTTAAAAACCAATCTAATAAGTTTACCCTCGATAATTGAAAAATGTATTAATGTTAATCATTTTGTAAATTATGAATGTGTTGAACATATTAGTAGTTTGCAAATTGATTTTAGAAAAAAAAAAAAAAAATCATATAAAAATATGCATGATATATGGTTAATACAAGAACATGTATTACATATCTTGGAATTGTATGAAGATAGTGTTGAATTCAGTTCGAAAGTATTAGGGATATATGTACAGCTACAAAGCAAATTATATAATAATATATTAATAGAATGTATTGTGAATAAATTATTGTGTTCTTTTAATAAAAAGAATTATTATTTTTATATATCTTTAATTAATAGGTTATTATTAATAAATAAGAATTTAGGAACTGTTATTATCAGATGTATTAAGTACATTTTAAGGAAAATAGGAACATTAGATAACGAGTCATTTTATTTATTCATGGAATTATGTTTGTGCATGTTGACATTTTTTTCATATGAGCATAAATTATTGAAAAGTAAGGAAAATTTCTTTAAAAGAAAATATAATGACATGAATAAAATTTTGAAGGTGCAAGGGGAGAACGTGCAAAGTAATGTGAAGGAAATAACAGCAGGTGTAAATGAATCGGATGCATTGAAAAATAAAAAAGGAAAAAAGAGAACTCGTGATGAGATTGAAGATAATGATGATAATAAAAATAATGATGATGGTAATGATGATAATAAAAATAATGATGATGGTAATGATGATAATAAAAATAATGATGATGGTAATGATGATAATAATAATGATGATAATAAAAATAATGATGATGGTAATGATGATAATAGTGATGATCATAATGATAATAATAATGATGATGAATTAATTGAAAGTTATGAAAAACAATTTCCATTCAATAGAAATAATAAAAAAAATGTTGTTATATTAAAAAAGAATGAACAAACCTTAAATGAGTTAAAACTGTTAGATAGTAAAATTCCATTTTGTATAGAAGCTGATGTAAAATATAATTCTGATGAATATAGTGATGATGAATATTTGTGTGAAGATAATAATGATAATAATAATGATAAAGATGATTACACTTTTGAAGAAAGTGAGAATGACATTGATGACAATAATAATGATAATAATTATTATATGTTTGATTATGAAACATTTAATGAGGAATTAGAAAAATTAGATTTATCTGAGAATTTAAAGCAATTTACAAAATTAATGTATTGTGTTATAAAGAAGAAATATTGTAGAAAATGGAGTCGTAATTTTTATTTTAAATCTTGTTCGTTAGTTTATAAAAATGAGTTAGAGAATATGCTTCCTAGATGTATTATTAATTATTGTAATAATTTTAAATGTGTTATTGATACTAAACATGATGAATTTCATGAATATTTAATATTTAATAGTATGATAAAATATACATATGATGAAATAAATAATATACAAGATAGATCTTTACTTTTAAAAAAAAATGAGAATCATACAAAAGATGATGCAATTAAAAAATTTAACGAATCAATGAATATATTAATTCAAGGTTTTATGAACTTTTTAAATGGTAAATCATTTTTAAATAATGTTCCTTTATTTTTTGCTAACTTATCACAAAATATAATGAATATTATAAATAATATTTCGAATAATCATTTAGATGGAAATATGTTTAATAGTTATGTATTTGAAAATGATTTTTTAAAAGATTCCATTTCTTGGAATAGTTATGATTTATTTATTCTTTTTTTTAAATCACTTATACTTTTTGATTCGTCTAATGTTTCTTCTTTAAAACAAGCATTCAAAAACCATTCTATTATACTCCTTAATTACAAAGATGCTCAAAGTTTTTCGTCAGATGATGACAAGAGGGTATTTGAAATGGACCTTATTAATATTGTATATTCTCACTTTAACAACTCTGTGCTCTTAAATATTGTAATAAGTTTGTTAATAGAAAACTTGATTGTGGATGAATTTTCTGTAATGCATTTTATTTTTGAAAAATTGGATGATGACAATTTGGGTAAGCGCAAATATATATATATATATAAAAGCAGAATAAATATTTAGAAAGATATATTTTCATGTGTATATGTATATATGGAATTATTTTTTACTTTTTTTTTTTTTTTTCATTTTCCCCTACATCTTTTCTATATTACATTTATAATATATATATATATATATATATATATATATATATATTATTTTTTTATTTATTTTATTTTTTTTATTTTAGATGAATATTATGTTGTGAGATTGCTATACGAAGGAATTAATAATCTTATTATATTGAAAGAAGCTAACGACATTGAAAAAAATAAATTGAGAAGGAAGCAAGCGCGAAATGAAAATGAAGAAAAAATAAATGAATTAGAGAATAAAAAAAATGGATTGCTTCAGAATATATTCCATTTATGTAATAAATCTATTTTTATGTTATGTGATAAAATGATGAAATTAAAAAAATCAAATAATACCTATATGAGTAAAGAATTATTAAAAGAATCTCTAGTATTTTTAAGGACTTATCTTTCATATATCGATGTTGATCAATTCTTACAACTGTGTCATGAAAATAATTTTGAATCTGAGTTATTAGAGCTTGCTACTATATTTAAGTATGCAAGTTTAAAAAGTAAAAATACGGGAAACTGAAATGATTATGGTCAATATGTATATATGTATGTATTTATGTATATATGTGCCAAGTTAACATAACCATAGTTATTAATAATTGTTTATCCTTTTAATTTTATAATGTCTAAATAGAAAAGAGAATTATTAAGGATATTTATATGTATAACCTAATAATTACATTTAACATGTCTTCTACTATATCTTTTTATATTTGCATTTTTTTATTTTATTTTATTTTATATTTATTTTTTATTTTTATTTTTTTATAATTTATCCTTTCTCATTCATTCACTCATTTTTATAACATTGGTTATTTTGTGAAAAAATAATAAATATTTATATAAATAACTATTTAAAAGAAAAGAAAAAAAATTATAATGTTTTAAAGGTTAAATTAAATAACTTATATTTTTTTAAATAATTAAAAAAATAAAAATATAAAATAAATAAAATGATATGTAATTAAAAATAAAAATAACAAAAAAAATTAAAAAAATAAAAAGGAAACATAAAAAATTTAGTGGATATAAAATCTTCAAACATTAATAGATATGCGTTTATCTATATATCTATAAATTATATGTATATATTATCATTGTAGTTTTTATTTTTTTTATATGTTTTCAATTTGAAAACTTTAACGTTCTTTAAATATATGAGTATAAAAAATTAATTGTCTTCATACATTCCTATATATAAATTCTATTTTTTTCGGTGCATTTATTAGTATATGTGTGTGTTCATATTTAAAGGCTAATGACAACTGAAGAATAAATGGAAAGATGTCTTTTGGTATTTTATGATTTAAATAGTATACATAATTTTTATCAATTTTAAAGTGTTCATGAGTATAATTTTTTTTAAAAATATTATTTAAAGAAATATGTTTAAATGTATCAACTGTATAGTTTGAATAATTATCTACATTTGATATGGAGCTAATTTTTTCAATTGATATTTTATTTCTAATATTATTAACAAGAACATTGATATATTTTTGTTTAAATAATGTTTCATATTTGCTTTTTTTTTTCTTATTATGATTTTTTGTATTAATTGGTGTTGTATCTACTGTATTATCCATATTATTATTGTACATATATTCCTGATTATTATTTATATCATATTCATTTGTATCGTCTACTAGTTTATCATATATAACTCCATAATTTTCCATATCATTGATTTCATCATTTATATCTAATTCTTCCATAACTACATCATCATTGTGTATATTCATATCATCACTGTGTGTATTTATATCATCATTGTGTATATTTATATCATCATTGTGTATATTTATATCATCATTGTGTATATTTATATCATCATTGTGTATATTCATTTCATTATTCTGCAATCCATTATGATGATATGTACTTTTATCATATATATTAAAATTATATATATCTAAAGCACCATTTTGTATATGATTATATATATCATAAACATTATTTTTATGAATAAAACTATGTTTTAAATTGCTTTGTATAGAGTTAAAGAATTCAAATAAATTTTGTTTATTATATGATAATGAAAATATATCCATATGTGGAATATTTTTATAATATATATTTTCATTTAACATAAGAGATAAAATTAATTCATAAAATTTAATTTCTTTTTCATGTGAATAGATCCATTTTTTCTTAATTTTTTTTTTTATATTTTTAGTTTTTCCAATAACTGTGCTATTACTTATGCGAACAAAGATAACATTTATATTTACTTTTGTTTTATTATTATTATTATTATTATTAAGATTATCATCATGATCAATATTTTTATTGTTTCTATCTTGATTAGAATTTGATATATTAATATCAGCAACATCTATATGATTATGATTATTTTTTGTTAATTTCCTTTTTCTTTGATCTTGTATATCTGCATGTTTATTTGTATCTTGGTTTATTATATCATTGTTATCATCATTTTTTGAATAATTATAATAACGTTTATAATTATCCATAGAAATATAGAAATCATTTAGTATATTATCAAAATCCTTTTTACTATTTAAACGAGTTTTATTTAATTTTTCTTCTTTGATAATTCTTTTACTTTCTTTTATAAGTTGTTCTTCTTTTTTAATTTGTTCTTGATCTTCATATTTTGAATATCCATATAAGAAAAATTCTTCATCTAATTTTTTTTTTTCTTCTTCCATAATTTCTTGAAAGCTTTTCGTTTTTTTTTCTTCTGTAGTACCATCTATAGGCGTGGTTCCTTCTTTATTAGTTCCTGAGGTTTCACCTTTTTCTTTATCATTTTGTTCAGAATTATTCTCTTCATTTGTATTATATTCTTCTTTCAGCAGACTTTCCATATCCATAACTTTATTACTTTGTAAATCTTTAATATACATTTGTTTAATTTGTTCAATATCTTTTATCGTTAAATCATTTTCATCAGTATCTTCTTCTTGTTGATCAATTTCATCTTCATTTTTTCTCTTTCCTTTTTTATTTGAACCTATTTCTTGTTCGTCATCATCGAGTTCACTTTCTTGTTTTTCTTCATCTTCTTTATGCAAGATTTCATAGAAGTTTATATTATTATAATTATTGTTTAAAATATTATGGAAGGCATTATATAAAGCCATACATTCATATTTCCAATTACAATAATATATAACAAAATAATATTCATTTGTTTTTTCGTTTTTTATTTTAATTTTTTTAAAGAATTTTTCTTTATCCTGTTGTTCCATTTTAAACATATTTGCTAAATCTTCTCTTTGTATTTTGTCAGGAGTATTAAAAAATTTGAATTTATCTCCAAATCGGTGTATAAAGTTGGATATGAGGTTATGATTTCTTTGATTTTGTATGTGTGTCATGTTATTTTTTGTATTATTTAAAATTGAGATATGATGTTCTTTATCATTTTTATGTAATGAAATGACATTTTTATTTTCTTTAAACGCCTCCTTTTGAAGATATTCTTTGTATAGTTTATTTTTAAATTGTTCATGTTTAAATAAATTAATTACAAAAAATATGTACGTAAGTAATTCGTGACTATATTTAAATTTTTCATAGGCATATCTTTTTTCTACATTTATAGGTATGTTATTACTTATATATTCAAAATTATTATTAATAAAATCTTTATTTTCTTGTTTAATCTTTTCATATTCTTCTTTTTCTTTTTTTATTTGTTCTCTAATTAATGCTTCTTTTTCTTCACTACTAATATCACTATTTTGTATGTCCTTATTATATAATATACTACTTTTACATTCTTTATTTGCGTTATATTTATTTCTATTTAATATATTATTCCTTTTATTAGTATATAAAAATAAATTCCCTTTATTATTCCCATCATATATTCTAAAACATATACTCAAATTATTTAATACGGAAAAGAGCAAAGTAATTTTTAATATTATTTTCATGTTTTCCTCATCTTTTCCATTTATTCAAAATATATATTTTTATATTACAAAATGGGGAAAAAAAAAAAAAAAAAGAACTTCCTTTTATTAATATTTTTTATTATATATTTTTTTTTTTTTTCCAAGTTGATAATAATTCTTTTGTGTTATATTCTTAAAAGGTTAATTTATAACCAAAAAAATTTTTTTTTTTTTCCTTTTTTTTATCATTCCTATTACTACACATATGTAAAAAAAAAAATATATGAAAATATAATTTTATAAAATATTAGAATTTATATACAATTTTTGACATATATATTATTTATTATTAAGTATATTTCTTTTGAGTATCTATTATGTTATTACATATTATTTAATATTTATTTAAATATAAATATATTATATATATATATATATGTAATATCTCAAGAAGCGAAGCCTAATTTCATAATTCCAAATGATATATATAATAATTTTTTTATATTATATTATATATATATTTTTTTTGATTTATTTATGATTCATATTTTAAAATTTCTCATGTTTTATTATGTTTAAAAAAAATAAAAATGAAAAAATATATAAAAACAAATAACATTAAAATATAAAATATTAATTTTTACAAAAAAAAAAAAAAAAGAATTTATATAAATATATATATATATATATATATATATGGTGATATATATTACATATATAAATATAGCATATAATGTCAATATAGGAATATAAATTTCGTGAATGAAAAAATACATAAAAGTATCTTTAAAATATGTTTGTATTTAATATATTATTAAATAATTTCAATTATATTCTTAGATGGTTTTAAATATATACACATTTAGTGGACACAAACAAAAACAAATTATATATATATATATATATATATGTATAATAAAATTTATCTGATATTTTGAATATATTAACTTGTTCATTCCTTTATAAAATTTTTTTTTAAATAATAATCCATTTATTTTATAGACAAAAACCAAAAAAAAAAAAAGAAAAGAAAAGAAATTGAAAAAAATAATTAAATGAAAGAATAATTTAACTGGATTCTTCATTCTCTATAAAAATTAAAAAAAAAGATAATTTTTTTTTTTATGTAATTTATATTAAATAAAAGGTACAAATATATATATATATATATATACATTTCCATTTTACCATTATCATTTTGATTAAAATTTTCCATTGTAGAATTTGCTAATTCCCTGTCCTTTGTTTTTATCTTTTCAAAATCTAAATATCTTAATGAGGGCATATTATATATTAAATATTCTCTATAATGTTCTAACCTGAAAAAGGAGTAAACATGATTATATATATATATATATATATATATATATGGGCATATGCATATTATATATATATTATTACTTGCACACTGAATTTTCCAATAGACTCAACCTTATTAAATTCTTGGCTTTAAAAAGTGATTTAAGATCACTTAATTTTTCTAGCTATAAAAAATTAAGGAACATGAAAAAACATAAGTGTATATTAAATATAGGGGGATATAAAATAAATAATAATAAATACATAATAAATAAATTTTTTTTTTTTTTGTATTGAGATATATTCATTTTTATGATAATAAAATATATATGTGGTCATATAAATATATATTTGTTACCTTATTGTTGGTAAGAACTAATGAATTTAAATTTGGTAAATTGTCGAATATGTCCGCATCAATTCTGGCTATTTTATTGTTGCATAATATTAATGTTTTTAATTTTTTTAAATATGGAATATTATTTAATTTGATTATTTCATTATCACTTAAGTCAATACATTCAAAATAATCTTTTGTTATACTTAAGTTTTCAATAACACTAATTTTATTACCTAAAAGAATAAAAATATATGTACAGAACATGTAGAATATACATAAATAAATAAATAAATAAATATATATATATATATAATATTTGTGTGTAATGTTTTATTTTATTATTATTTTTTTTAAAGGAACCTATTATTTTACAGAATTCCCTTTATTAATAAAGTATATATAGATAATACATATATATACACACAACATATATATAATATATATTTTATATAATTTACATTTTTATTTATGTTTAACCTCTTAAAGATATCGTATTTTCAAGAACTGGATTTCTTGATTGTTCAGCTTCATTTATCATATCAATTGTTATCCTCATATTTGCTTTCCAAATTATAGTAATAATATTATTTAAAGAAATCAATATGAAGTTATATTACTTCTCAATTTAATATTACTATATTATTAAAAATTATTATTGTATATATACATTTATAAATATGAAAAAAAAAAAAAAAAAAAAATTATAACTAAATATATGTATTTATATATACATATATTATAAAATATATTTCAAAGTTATTAAAGTTTATTATGAAAATAAACGTTTAATTAATTATGTTCATAAATAAAAGAATAATTAATATAATGAATCTGACACATTTTGAGGAATTTTTTTTTTCTTTTTTTCTTATAATAATATTTGAATTATAAAATAAGAAATATGATAAGGCATAAGTGAAAAAAAAAGAAAAAAAATTGAACTTAAGAAATATTATAAAAATATGAAATATCAAAATATGAAAGAGATATAAAAACGTGATTTATATGAAATATACAATAATGTTAGTTCTAAATATTGGGAATATATTTATTATATATATATATATATATATATATATTGGATAAAGCATATTATATGATATTACATAAAATGATGGAATAAAAGAATAATACATTTAATAATCACTTAAATATATATATAATTAAACTAAGTATATGTTTTTATAGTATACAAATTATATAATAATTATTAACATATATAAATGTACATTAAACAACATTGTAGTTAATATATTATGACATTTAATTATAGAAACTTTTCTTCGGTATATGTAAATACATACAATGTATTGTAAAAGATTTTTTTTTTTTTTTTTTTTTTTGTACTTTTATTATAAAATAAGGAAAGGAAAAATAAAAACAGATAAATGTAATTCTAAATAATAACACAAAATATATTGTATATATATTTATGGAAATAATTTATTTTTCTTTATTTTTAGGAATCTTATATAAAAAAAAAATCGCTTCTTTAATAATGGGATAAAAATTGTACAAAATATGTTTTTTTTTTTTTTTTCTTTTTTTTTTTCTAAATATGATCCATTTATTAAAAAGGTTTTTCTTTAAGTACAATTTAAAATTAAATGATACAAATTGTATTTAATAATATTTGTATAATTACAATATTTTTTAAATTAACAATAAAAAAATATATAAGAAAATTATGTTATTTAAAATTTTATTTTTTTTAAATATATGGTAAATAAATATAATATTTTTTTTTAAATTCAGAATAAAAAAATATATAAAGATAATTATATTATTTAAAATTTTATTTTTCTTAATTATATGTAAATAGGTATAATATTCTTTTTATTTAATATTATTAAGAATTTTAATGAAAAAAAAAAATGAGGGCCGGTAGTTCAGTTGGATAGAATGCCCGACTACGGATCGGGAGGTCGTGGGTTCGACTCCTGCCCGGCCTAATTTTTTCATTTGCCTTTTTGAAGAAAAAAAAGGATAATATTTTTAAAAAATATAATTGGTATTATATATATATTATATTTTTTTAAATAATATATTATATTATTAAATATTATAAGAATGAATTATTGTATATACTTTCATTTCAGAAATATATTATATATATATATATATATATATTTATATAATGAAATAGAATAATAATTTTATAAAATAATCAAGTAAAAAGATGCTAAAGTTATTATTGTAAAAGTTCATACATATATTATTATATATGTATCTATAATTTCAATAAAATGAGAAAAAGAATTGCCCCCTTATATATATAATTGAATAATATTATAATCTTATATTTTAAAATGAAAATATTTATTTATTGTTTTATTATTTTGTAATAAATTTTTAAAGTATATGAATTCATTTTAAATTAGAATGTAAAATATATATTGTTATTGCACTCTGTAATACGTATATTTTAATAGGAGTACTATATGATCTTTTTATGATAAGTAAAATAAATAAATTTATTAATTGTTTCTTTTTGTTTTGCTTAAAGTTAAAAAAATTATATATATATATTTATATATATATTATTATATAATTTATTTTCCATTAAAATAAAGTATTAATTTATAATTAATTCATCATAATAATATAACTTTATTAAAATCAAATTAGTACTTTTATTTCTACTATTAATTTAATTATTGAGCCCAGAGGGATTCGAACCCCCAGCCTTCTGATCTGGAGTCAGACGCGCTACCGTTGCGCCATAGGCCCAATATCATTAATACCTTATATTTCTTTCTTGTTCACTTTAATAAATAAAAGAAAAAAATACATATTACATATATATAATATATATATATATATATATTTATACATAACTGCAAATAATTTGCTATATTTATGTTTTTTTTATTATACAAAAATATAATAGAATAAAAAAAAAATTTATTATATTAAATACATATATTAATTTATTTTCATATTTATTAATTATTCATATGGAAAATTCGAAAAAAAAAAAAAATTTTAAATATGAAAAATTAAAATTTCTTTTTGGAAAAAATAAACATTATATAAATAAAATATAGTAAAATTCGAAGGTTTTAAAATAATATAAAAATATATACTTATATCTTTTTTTAAATAGAATATAAGAAATATTTTATTCAAAAATATATACGTATAATATATATATTTATATTAAATTTTAAGTAAATTATATTTTGAAAACATAACAAATTAGCGCCAGTGGCGTAATTGGATAGCGCAATGCCTTCCTAAGGCAAAGGTTATGGGTTCGAGTCCCATCTGGTGTATATTTAGTAATTATATTAAAAAAATATTTAATATAAAATTTAATATTATTTAGAATATAGAATATTTTAAGGAAAAAAATTTTGTGTTTATTTTTCTTTTTATAAGAATATATTGTAATATATATGTAAAGTATTGAGAAAAGTAAAAATTTGAATATTACAAATATGAAATATTTTATTCTAACATAATTAAAGATATATTTATATATATATTAATAAAAATATATATGTTCTTATTTATATTAAATAAATATATAATTTATAATATTATGTTTTACTTAAATTTTTTCTTTTTCTTTATATATGAAAATAATTTGTTCAAAAAATTATATAAAACAAATATTATATGCTGAAGAAACACATGAAATTAATACATTACAATATACCAAATTAATTTATTTTTGTCATATTTTAGTACATTACTTTATAATTATATTTTTTAGGTAACGTAGTTTTTGCTTTGTTTTTTTTTTTCTTCTTTTTATGAATAGAACAAATGATAGTTAATTTTTCTAATGTTGATATGAATTATTTCTGAATTTATGGTTAACTACAGAATGATCTGGAATATTAAAAAAATAAAGAATGTATTAACCAAAAGTATAACTTTTATAGGTGTACCCATTACTATATATAGATAGTAATAATTTAAAATATTTATTACAGATTAGTTGTAAATTGTATGGAAAATTATATAGTTTACAAAAAATAAAAACTCTATAATGCTATAGTTAAGCCTAATATGATTATATATTTCATATATAGAAATACATCAATTATAGTTGTTTAAATAGCATATGAATTTATTTTATTATTTTATTTATTTATTTATTTTTTTTTGCTATTGTGTATGTAATATGTTGAATAAAACCTATAAAATTATACTGTAGTACAGATCTTTAAAAGATAAGTATTCGAAGATATTTAATTATTGTCTTTCAATATTAATATTAAAAAAAAATATATATATATTTTAGGTAATATTTCAATAAACCTAATTATTTTTTTATATAAATTATAATAATACTGTAAAAATTATATATTTATACCTAAGTGTTTAATATTGATTTTGTAGAAAATGCATAAGTTTTTATTATAATATCATAATTGTAATAATGTATTAATTATATTAAATACATATGAATATAAGTTTTATAAAACAAAATGTTTTTAAAAATATTAAAAGAATAAACAAGCATAACTTAAATTATGTCATATATATATATATATATATATATATATATATATATTATATTTTTTTTAAATATAAATAAATCAAATCGATTGTATATCCTTTAAAAGCACAATATTATTATATATATGTGAAATATTTATTTATTTTTCCCATAATGTTAATATATCTTTATATATATATATAAAAATATACATTATTAATATTTTAATTTTAAAATAAAATTAAAGAAAAAAAAAAAAGGGCGCGCACGGATTTGAACCATGGACCCGCTGATCTGCAGTCAGCTGCTCTACCGCTGAGCTACACGCCCATTCATTATTACTTGTAAAAATAAAAAGTATTACAAAAATGAGAAATAATATATAATAAAATAATAAAGATAAATATATCATAATAATATATATTTTTCTTAAAAACAGAATTTAAATTCTTTCAACATTTTAGTCTTAGAATAAAAAAAAGAATACAGGAGAAATATTTGTACTTGTTTATTTCTTTTTTAAAACGATATTCTTTTAGTATTATATATTATTTATAATTATTTATAAGAAATATTAATTTAATATTGGAACAGAATGTGGTCACATAGTAGAAAACAAAAAAAATTTAATAATAAAGAAATAAAATAAAATTTTATAAAATAAAAATAAATGTATGTACTTTTTTTTTTTTTTTTTTTTTATATTTATTTTTTTCTCAGTTGTACGTTAAATGAATTTACTATAATTATATGAAATAAAAATAGTAATATAATTTATACGTACAATATGAAATTTTTCTTTTTTTTTTTAATAATAATTAGATATGTAAAATATTCTGCTGAAGCATCTGTGGTCTAGTGGTAGAATACTTCGTTGCCATCGAAGTGACCCGGGTTCGATTCCCGGCAGATGCAGTTTTATATTTATTATTTGTGCTTATACAATATGTATATTACTATACATTGTATAAGGAAAAATTTTGTAGATAATTTTTTATATAGAGTTTGTTTTTTATTATTATTTTTTGTAATATATTATATATATATATAAATGTAAGTTCCATATAAATAATAAAGAATAATTAAAATAAAAAAAATTTCTTATCTATATTTTATATAATTAATTATAATTTTTTTTAGTACAGAATTATAAAAGTATTTAAGAAAAATAGGTGTTCATGTTTTTCACTTGAGAATATTAAAAGTTTATTGATATAATATTAAAAAAAAATAGATATTATAATTTTTTTTAATTCCCTAGAAATTTTAATTAATATATTTATTTATTCGTTTATATATTTTTAACATATATATATATATATATATAAAATAACACTGTTTTTAATTCAACATTTTCGAAAAATATAATTGAATTTAAATATTAGAATTCATAAAATTTTGATTATATATATGGCATTTTATATATTAGGGCATGAAAATGTAACAAAATCATGAGAATGTGCTTATTTTGTTATTATAATTTTTTTTTTTTTTTTTATGTGGTTATTTACCTTTATATATTTCAATTTTATAAACACATGAAATAATAAAATATTTCCATTTGTTTTTTTTCTTTTTTGTTTTCATCAATATATATATGAATTATGTAATAAAATCTTAATCAAATAATAGTGTTACATATATAAATATATATATATATATATATATATATATATACATGTACAATTGTTTTTTCCTGTAGGAATAATAATTTTCTGTTAGTATATTATAACAAATGTGTTAAAAATAATATTTTGCTTATATTTCAAATGTATAAAATGATAAAAGTATGTTATAAATAATATAATGTATTTCATATATATATATATATATATATATATATATATATATATATATATAATTATATATCAATTTTAACATTTCATTTCTTATAATTGACCAATATTGTAAAAATAGAAAAATAAAAAAATAGAAAAAATTTTACTAGAACTCATGAATTCTATTGTATTCATATAAAAACTTTAGAGTTATTAAAATAGGAAATAAAAATAAATTATTGTGTTCATAAAGATGTTGAAACACATACATGTGTTCAAGAACAAAACTTAGAAAAGTTCAAAACACTTTTACATATGCAGTATACGTTCTTTTTTGTTATAGAACATTTAATATATATATATATATATATATATATATATATATATATAATTTATACAACTTCTTTTCTTCAATAAAAAATTAGACATATACAAAGAAATTGTAGTTTTTTTTGGTATTTATATATTTATCACATATATATTTATAATTTCAAAAATTGAACTTTTACAATATAATAAATAGCATATATATATATATATTAATTTTTAGGAAGGATAAAAAAAAGGAATGTATATTTTTGTTTAATTTAACAATTGCAAATTAAAAAAGTTAGGGATGCTGATGTACTTCTATATATAAGTGTTCTTATTATATATAGTGTCATTTCATAAGAATATATAAATGTATATAT
>LT990243.1:0-82500 GCA_900257145.2 Plasmodium billcollinsi
TAGTGCACATTGAAAATTGTGGATCAAAAACCTAGTGGTAAAGAATTGTGCATCATGGTGCAAGAGGAAAATGAGGGTTCTAAACCTAGTAGTAAAAAATTCTGCACCTAAACCTAGTGTTAAAAAATACGGCATATTGATGAACATCCAAAATTGTGGTTCCAAAACCTAGTGGTGAAAAATGGACGTACCAGGGTTCCCATGGATAGAAGGTTCAGGGTTTAGGCTTAGGGTTAGTTAATATAGAACTCAATTTTTGTAATTTATGTTGTGAAGTTAATATAATTAGTTTTAAGTATATTACCTTAGACCTTAATATACCTTATCTAGGACATAACCTTAGTTATTTTAGTCACATAGATAGATATATTGTGGTTAATCGTACTAATTGTAGTAATATATGTACTAGAATATGTCTTAGATTACTAATTTTAGTCATGTGGGTACCAATTTTAATCATATATGTACTAAAATAGATCTTATTTTACCAATTTTGGTCATAAGGTTACTAATATAGGTCATTATCGTACTAATTGTAGTCATAATAATACTCGTTGTAGTTATAATCGTACTAATTGTAGGCGTATAGGTACTAAAATAAGTGACATAGATACTAAAAGTGGTCTTAAGTCTACAATTTTAGTCATAAAAGTACAAAGTAAGTCATAATCTAACTGAATATAGTCATCAATGCACAAAAATAAGTTATAATCTAACTAAATATAGTCATCAATATACTAAAAGAAGTCACAATATACCTAAATATAGTCATCAATACACTGAAAGAAGTCAGAGATGACTAATTGAAGTAAGTAGATACTAATTTTAGTCATATAGGAACTAAAGTAAGTCATAATCGTACTAAAATCAGTCATATATATACTAATTGTAGTCATAATCTTACTAATTGTAGACTTATAGGTACTAAAATAAGTCATTTAGATGCAAAAAACAGTCTGAAGTCAATAATTGTAGTCATATATGTGCTAAAATAAGTCATAATATAACTAAATATAGTCATCAATGTACTAAAATAAGTCTTAGTTCTATAATGTAAGTCATAAAAGTACTAAAATAAGTCATAATCTAACGAAATATAGTCATCGATGTACTAAAAGAAGTCATAATCTAACTACATATAGTCATGAATACACTAAAATAAGTCAAAGAATGCTAAATGTAGTCATATAGATGCTAATATTAGTCATATATGTACTAATTGTAGTCATAATCATACTAATTGTAGTAGTGTAGGTACTGAAATAAGTCATATAGATACAAAAAATAGTCTGAAGTCAATAATTGTAGTCATATATGTACTAAAATAAGTCTTAGATTGCTAATATTAGTCATGTAGGTACCAATTTAAGTCATATAGATAAAACATTTAGTCATAAATGTTCTACTTAAGTCTAACTCATACTAATTTTAGTCATAAAAATACAAAGGAAGTCATAATCGAACTGAATATAGTTATCAATGCACTAAAAGAAGTCATAATCATACTAATTTTAGTCATAAAGATACTACGTTAAGTCATAATCTAACTAAATATAGTAATAAATCTAATAATTTAAGTCTTAATTCTATAATATTAGTCATAAAGATACAAAAATAAATCATAATCTAACTAAATAAAGTCATAAATATACTAAATAAGTCATAATCATACTAATTTTAGTCATTAAGATACTAGGTTAAGTCATAATCTAACTAAATATAGTGAAGAAGGTACTAAAATAAGTCTGAGATCTATAATATTTGACATAAAGATACTAAAATAAGTCATAATCTAACTGAATATAGTCATCAATGCACAAAAATAAGTCATAATCTAACTGAATATAGTCATCAATGCACAAAAATAAGTCATAATCTAACTAAATATAGAGATGAGTGCAGTAAAATAAGTCATAATGTAACTAAATGTAGTCATAAATGTATTAATGTAAGTCCTAATTCTATAATATTAGTCATATAGATACTAAATGTAGTCATAAGAGGACTAAAATAAGTCAAAATCGTACAAAGTTTAGTCATATAAATACTCAAATAAGTCTTAATTGTATAAATGTAGTCATACATGTACTAAATAAATCATAATCTAACTAAATATAGTCATAGAAGAACAGAAATAAGTCATAATCCTACTAAATTGAGGCATACAATTACTAAAATAAAACTTGTGACTAATAAATTCAATGGAGAACCTAGTAACGTTAGTCATAAATATACAAAAGAAGACATAATCTAACTAAATATAGTCATGAAAGCAGAAAAATACGTCTCAATTCTATAATAGTAGTCATAATAACACTCATTGCAGTAATAATTATACAAAAATAAGTCATAATTCTATAATTTTATTCTTATGCATACTAATTACTAATAAAGGAATTGAAGCTACTAATTTTAGTCATAAAAGTATTAAAGGAAGTTTTAAATCTATAATTTTAATAATATGAATAATGGAAGCAGTGTTAAATATATAATTTTAATTACAACAATAATAATACATAAATATATATATATTACCACTGTATGTTATACTAAAAATATAAATATGTATATATATATATGTATGTATATATGTATATATATATCTATATATATATCTCTATATATCTCTATATATCTACATATATATCTATATATATCTATATATGTATATCTATGTATATATATATATATATATAACAATACGTATTTTTTCACATATATATATATTTATGTAAAAAAATACGTATGCCTATACATATATATACATACATATAAATATATATATATATATACATATATACATACATATATATACATATACAAACATATATACATACATATATACATACATATATACATACATATATATATATATATATACATATATATATTTACATGCCACAATATGTAAGTATTAATAAGTGTTGTTGTAATTGTTATGTAATTTTGTTGGTGTTTTTTCAAGGCGGTTTCTTTTTTTTATCTTTTTTTTATATATGACTCAGTTGTTTTTGGAATATATTTTTTTATACATTAATATCTGGAATCTCCAAATAACATAAATATATATAATTTTTTCTATTAAAAAAAAAAATATAGAGAATATAGATAGAGAGAGAGAAAAGGAAGAAGAGGAATAGTAGAAAATATATATATAATGTTTACTTATACCTAATATAGGGATATATGTATATATATATGTATAAATAAAAGGAAGAGATATACATGGAAAAATTTTTTGATCTCGTTATTTTATATAAATGATATAAAGTATAATAATGAAGTAATATTTATAACTATGTTATAGAAATCGACATTTTCTATTTTATGTATTTCTTCGTATTTTTATGTTTCATAAATTGTATTCATTTGGAATTTTTTTTGTTTTTTTTAATTTTTTTTTTTTGTATTAATTTAGGTTTTTTTTTTTATATATAGTATCATTAGTACATATTTTTTTATAAATATAAATATAAAAAAAAAAAAAAAAAACAGGGAAAGGGAAAAATATATATATAAATACATATACAAAGAAGTGTATATATATATATATATATATATCTATATATATATAAATACCAAGTATAAAAACCCCAAAAAGGGAAAAAAAAAAACCATTTCATGACAACATGTAGAACCCAACAATAACCAAAAATGGCGCCCAAGCCGAAGGCTGTGTCTGAGCCTGATTATAGTAAAGTCAATAATGTGAAGGATCTTTTTGATGAAGTTGGAAAATATGTAGAAAAACAAGTGCATAATTATGCTCTAGAACGTGGGAGGGAAAGGTTACATGGACATTTGGAAAAAGCAGTGTTTATAGCAAAAGACAGATCAGAAAGCACAGAAACACCACAAGATCCATGCGAACTGAAATATGAATATCATACTAATGTTACGGATAGAGTAATTGAACCGTGCAAACACAATTCAGAAGAACGTTTTTCGAACACCGAGGGAGCAGATTGTAATAATAGCAGGGAAGCTAGTAGTAATGAAAGAGCATGTGCGCCATTTAGAAGATTACATGTGTGCGACAGAAATCTGGAACAGATAAAACCTGAAAAAATAACAAGTACTGATTATTTATTGGTAGATGTGTGTCAGGCAGCCAAATATGAAGGAGAATCGATAGAAAAATATCATGATAAATATAAAGAGACCAATAATGATTCTAATTTGTGTATTATGTTGGCAAGGAGTTTTGCAGATATAGGAGATATTGTAAGAGGAAAGGATATGTATCGAGGATATGATAATGAAGAAAAAGACAAAAGAAGAAAACTGGAAAAGAATTTACAAAAAATTTTCAAGAAAATTTATAATACTTTGGAAGAACCAACAAAAGGTAAGTACGATGATGATACAAGAGAAGGAAAATTTTTTCAATTAAGAGAAGATTGGTGGAATGCTAATAGAAAGAAAGTATGGGATGCATTAACATGCCAAGCGCCAGGTGATGCTCAATATGTGGGATTTACATGTGGGGGAGGAAGTAGTATGGCTCATAGAAAATGCCGATGCGACGGTAATGTAGACACTCCTACCTATTTTGATTATGTACCACAATATTTGAGATGGTTCCATGAATGGGCCGAAGAGTTTTGCAGGAAAAAGAAAAAATATGTTGAAATAGTTAAAAAATATTGTCGTGGGGAAAAGGAAGGTGAGAAATATTGTAGTTTC
Organism: Plasmodium billcollinsi; assembly: GCA_900257145.2. Taxonomy (NCBI): domain Eukaryota; phylum Apicomplexa; class Aconoidasida; order Haemosporida; family Plasmodiidae; genus Plasmodium; species Plasmodium billcollinsi. The sequence continues at coordinate 4,687 of LT990243.1, forward strand.
AATGGATACGATTGCGAAGAAACCATTAGTAGAATAGGTAAATTTGTTATTGGTAATTATTGCACTACATGTTCTGTTGCATGTCGACCTTATGAAAAATGGATAGATAACCAAAGAGAGGAATTTGAAAAACAAAAAGAAAAATATAAAACAGAAATACAGAAATATGAAAATATAGAAACAAGTAGTATTAAGAGAAGAGGACGGAGCGAACCGCCTAACAAGTATGAAGGATATGATAGAAAATTCTATGGAGAGCTTAAAAGGAACAAAGAATATGGAGACGTTAATAAATTTTTAGAATTATTAAGAGAAGAAACTGAATGTAAAGGTATTAATGAAGATGGAGGAAAAATTGATTTTAATGAACAAAGGGATGATAATAATGAATATAAGGGAACATTTTATCGATCACAATATTGTCAGCGTTGTCCTGAATGTGGGGTGAAAAAAGAGGGGAAAACATTTAAAAGTAGAAACAGAACTGATAAGGAATGCCAACAACAAAATCTCTATACACATAAAGAAGGAGAAAAGCCAACAGTAATTAATGTCCTCATCAGGGGTAAAGGGCAGGAAGAAATAGAAAAAAAAATAAATGAATTTTGTGAAACAAGTGATAGTAATAATGAAAAATTGAATGAAGAATGGAAATGTTATTATGAAAATGCAAGTAATGAAGCGTGTATATTGGAAAACGAGAAAAGGAAGACTGATGAGGAACCTAGGGAATTCCAAAAGTCATTTAATGATTTTTTTAACGTTTGGGTAGCGAATTTATTAAGTGATACTATAGAATGGAGGAAAGATTTGAATAAATGCATGACAGCTGCAAAAGCAGGAAAATGTGAAAAAGGATGTAAGGGAAATTGTGAATGTTTTAAAAAATGGATAAAAAAAAAACAACAGGAATGGGAAAAATTGAAGGACCAATATGATAAACAAAACGATATGGGCCCATTTGGTAAATATTGGACACTTGAATCAACATTGGACGAACATTTGATACCAATTATAGAGAAGAATAATTCTGATTTAGCATCAATAGGAGAAATAAAAAAAGTAATTCAAAAAAATAAAGAGAAATACAACCTTACAAGGAATGATGTAAATGCAATTGATGCATTAATAAAATACGAATTAGAAGACGCAGAAACATGCGTAACAAGGGACCCACAACAGTACTGCAACCAAAAAGCAAAACCAAGAATAAGCCCCGCAAGCCGCGCTCTGGAACCAATTGAAGAAACCATACAAGATGAGGAGGAAGAAGAAGACGAAGACGACGAGGAGGAGGAGGAGGGGGGGAACCACGACGAGGTCGAGGCGGGGGCTTCGGATTCTTCGGAGTCCCCAACCGACCAAGAAACCACCGGAGTAGAGGGACCAAAAGGAGAGGGGACACCAAGAGTAGAAGACAATAAGATATGTGAAATCGTCGCCGACATAATGAAAACGGACACCCTCCAGGCCGCCTGCTCCCAAAAATATGGTCACCCACACCGCAATTACGGTTGGAAATGTATACCTAGTGGTAGTAACAACGAAGCGAGTGACACCACACGTGAGAGTGAACGTGCTATTCGAGCCAAACGGCAGGCGGCCGACCAAGGTGCTCCTAGTGATGCCACCAAGGGTGGTATATGCGTCCCGCCGAGGAGGCGCAAAATGTACATAGAACCACTAGAGAAGTGGGTCACTACCACAGTGGCAGCCACAGATAGTGGTGCCAGGGAAGGTCAGTCACAAGGTCTATCCACTCAGGCTGACTCGTCGCGGGCCCCAAAGGACCCGCTCCTCGCGGCCTTCGTGAAGTCCGCCGCGGTCGAAACGTGGTTCTTATGGGATAGATATAAAAAGGAGAAAGAAATAGAAAGGAGAAAAAAAGAAGAAGAAAAACGACTACAGGGACCATCACTGGGCCTCGAAATACCTGGCAACACCGAGGAAACCCCCGAAGAAACCCTCAAAAGTGGTGAAATCCCTGAGGATTTTCTACGTCAAATGTTTTATACATTGGGGGATTACAAAGATATATTTTTTGGTGTAAACGACCCGGACGTCAAGAATGCATTACAGAAGAGTGTGGTGAAAACAAAAGCAAGTGATAGTACACAAGAAAGTGCTGAACAAAAAAGTGTTGATGACGAAGACCCTTTGGACAAAATCAGAAAAGCCATAGATAAAGCTCTACAAACAAGTGATACATCCAGTCCCATACCTAGCCCTTCTCAACCCCCTAGTGGAAAACCTGGTGTCATAGACCGCAAAGAGTGGTGGACAAACACCCTTGGACCTGCTGTTTGGAATGGGATGATATGTGCGCTGACATACAAAGACAATGGAAAAGAGGCACCGACACAGGACCCCACCTTGAAAGGGGCACTTTTGGATGACAAAGGCGAACCCAAAAACGACAACACCTATGAAAAAGCCGCCATTGACGCTAATGATACCGAAGAAATGCAAACCAACGCCGACATACATGCCCCCGAAGGCACCAAACTCACCCAATTTGTGGAATACCCCGCCTTTTTCCGTTGGTTACATGAGTGGGGAAATGAATTTTGTGCAAAACGGACAGAACTATTGGATAAAATTGAAAAGGAGTGTATGAAAGATAGTGGTAATAGTCGTCCTGGTGGTACAAATAAAATCCAAAGGTATAGTGGGGATGGGGAAGATTGTGACAAGATACGTGACCACGATTATAGTAAGGTTTCGGATTTAGAAAGTTCTGGTTGTCCTAAATCTTGTAGTTTTTATAGAGGATGGATAGAAAGAAAAAAATATGAATTGAATAAACAATCAAATGCATATAGTGGACAAAAAGGAAAATGCCCAAATGGAAGTAAAAAGGATGGTATTTATTCTTGTGGAATACTAAAAGAAAATTGCAATACAGCTGCAGATTTTTTAAATAGGTTAAAAAGTGGACCATGTAAAAATGAGGATGGAACTGGTAATGGAGAGGAAAATATAGATTTTACAAAAACAGAGCAAACCTTTAAACATACTGATTATTGTGGTACATGTCCTCTAACAAACGTTAAATGTGAAGCTAGTCATTGCAAGAGTGAAGTTTCTGCAGCGGGGTGCAATGGTGAAACTCTTACTGCAGCAAATTTTGATAAAAAGATAAAAAATGGTAATGACGTTTTTATGCGTTTCAGTGATATGAATACATCGGGATTTGAGGATTTACAAAATTCTTGTGAAAATGCAGATATTTTTAAAGGTATTAGAAAAGAGGAATGGAAATGCGGTAAGGTCTGTGGTGTACATGTATGTGGTCTTAAAAAACCATCTACTACTAATAATAATAAGGAAATAGATGGTAAACAAATTCTATTAATTAGACCACTCGTTAAACGTTGGTTAGAATATTTTTTAATAGATTATAATAGAATTAGAAAAAAATTAAAGCACTGTATTAATAAGGGTGATGGATCCAAATGTATATGTGGTTGTGAACAAAAAACTAAATGCGTACAAGCATGGATCGAAAAGAAAAGAAAAGAATGGGAAGATATAAAAAACCGGTTCAATGAGCAATATAATGGTGAAAACTCCGAAATGAAATCTAATGTTATAAATTTTCCGGGTGACTTGATACGTCAACTTGATGTTAACAAAACTTTAGGTCCTTCTACAACTTTAGATAAGTTAGAGAAATCCCTTGGATGCAATTGTTCTCAGAGATCTGGAAATGGTGAGCATTCTGACAAAAAAGATATTGTAGAATGTTTGTTTGATAAACTTGAAAAACTTAAGGATAAAATAAAAACTTGTCCAGACCAACCTACTGGCACCGAACCGTGTCCCCAAAGTACACCTCAACAACCCCTTGAGGATGATGAGGACGATTACCCATCCCTTGAAGCTCCTGAAGAAAATGGAAAAACAATCAAACAACATCCATCATTTTGTACAATAGAGGATGAACCAGCAGAGAAAGGAGTAGAAACTTGCGATGCACCCCCTAATGAGGAAAACAAAGATGAAGAAGATACAAAAGATCAAGAACGTGACCCACCGGAACTATCACCGGAAATACCAAAAGCAACTAGTGATTCCCACCCCTCACAAACCCCTGTGCTCAAACCCGAAGAAGAGGCGCCGGCACCAGAAGTAGGCGAATCCAAGGAATCCCCTGTCAAACCTGCGTCATCCCCATCCCCAGATGCACCAAAAGAAAAATCGCCAAAAAAAGAAGCAAAACCAAAAGGAGGACCAACCTCCATCCCCCTGGATCCAACCCCCTTCTCCCTGGCCCACGTGTCACCCTCCTTCGTTCCCTTGACGGTTGGAATGGGTCTTTTGGCATTAAGTTATTGGTTGATAAGGGTAAGTGGTAGTATATTTTTATGTATGTATGTGGTGGTAAATATGTGGTATATATGTGTTTTTTTTTTTGTGTTTGTGAGATGTGTGCATGTATATATATGTATTTATAATTGATAAGGTAAAAAGTAATATAGGAAAAAACACTTAAGGAAAAAGGAATATAAAAAAAAAATTTATAAAAATAATAAAGACGGATATTTTAAAATTTTAAAACTATAAAAAAAAAAATTAAGAAGGGAAAAAAAAGAACAGAAAAGAAAAATATAAATTTTGATACAATAAGAAATATGAAATATTATTTTAAAAAGAAAAAAAAAAACGAGACATTTTATTTTAAAAAGAAAAATGAGAAATTTTGATAAAATAAAAATGCAGAAATTTTGATAAAATAAAAAATGAGAAATTTTATTTAAAACAAAAAATTAGAAAAAAATTTAATTAAAAAAATATATTAAAAAAAAAAAAAAAAAAATATATAAAAAAAAATTTGAAAAAAATATTTAAAAAAAAAAAATAAAAAAAAATAAAAAAAAAATTAGAAAAATATATATATAAAAAAAATTTAGAAAAAAAATGATTAGAAATAATTTAATTAAAAAATAAAAACAAAAATATTTATTAGAAAAAATTTACTAGAAAAAAATTTAATTAAAAAAAAAAAAAAAAAAAAATTTTTAATATACAGATATACCCATACATATAGATACATACATACCCAAACATACCCATACATACCAAAATCCTACATACACCTATATATATATTTAATTTTTTAGAAAAAAACCAAACCGCCTGTGGACCTTTTCAGTGTTATTGATATACCTAAAGGGGAGTATGACATACCTACAGACCTTTCATCCAATAGATATGTACCTTATGCAACTCGTAAACATAGAGGAAAAAGATATATTTATATAGAAGGGGATACAGATGAAGAGAAATATGCATTTATGTCTGACACTACGGACATTACCTCTTCTTCTGAAAGTGAGTATGAAGAGATAGACTTATATGTTCCACATGGTCCTCCAAAATACAAAACATTGATAGAAGTGGTACTTGAGCCATCAACTAATGCTAAGAACACACCAAATAGTGATAAAACCATACCAACTAGTGGTAATAATATTCCTAGTGATGATACACCCACACCTATTACTGATGAAGATTGGAATGAATTGAAGGAAAATTTTATATCTCAATATTTACAAAATGAACAGAAGGATATGCTAAATATTTTGGATAATAATGTGGATAATAATACCCAACCTAATACATTATATGATAATATGGATGAGAAACCTTTTATTATGTCCATACATGATAGAAATTTATATACTGGAGAAGAATACAGTTATGATATGTTAAATAGTGGTATACATCCAAGTAGTGGTAATCTTGGTTCTTATGGTGATAACCCTATTCCAATTAGTGGTACAACAGTTCCATATAGTGGTATTGATTTAATTAATGACGCATTAAGTGGTACTCATGACATTTATGATGAGATCCTTAAAAGAAAAGAAAATGAATTATTCGGGACAAATCATGTGAAACATACGAGTATACACAATTTTGCCCAACCTGCGCGTGACGACCCCCTACACAACCAAATACAACTGTTCCATAAATGGTTAGATAGACATAGAGATATGTGCGAAAAATGGGAAAATAATCATGAACGGTTAAATAAATTGAAAGAAGAGTGGGAAAAAGATACTAATAGTGGTAATATTAATCCTAGTGATAATATACCTAGTGATATACCTAATGGTAAATTAAGTGATATACCTAATGATAAATTAAGTGATACACCTAGTGGTAAACTAAGTGATACACCTAGTGGTAACAACAAACAACATAGTGATATACCCTACGTGTTACATACTGATGTTTCTATTCAAATAGATATGGATAATCCTAAAACTACAAATATTGGTGATACAGACCTCGACAATTCTACTATGGATAATATCTTGGACGATCTGGATAAAAAATTTTATGAACCCAACTACTATGACATTTATGAGGATGATATCTATTATGATGTAAATGATGAACATAATACATCAAATGTAAATCCTAATAATAATATGGATGTACCTAGTAGGGTTCAAATTGAATTAGATGTGAGGAATGGACAAATGGTTGAAGAGAAATATCCTATATCAGATATATGGGGTATATAATGTGGATGTTTGATGTTTTTTTTGTGGGATATAAATATATTTATATTTATATATATATTTGATAGTATGTATTAGTTTTTTTTTTTTTTTTTTTGGTTTTTGTTATTTCTATATGTTATATGTAGCATATATTTATTATTACTATTTTTTATAATATTATATTTGCATACTTATTTGGAACAAAAACGTTAATGTTAATATTAATAATTTTTATATATATTTATTAATTATTTATTTTTTCATTTTTCTTTATAGTGTACTGTTTTTTTTTTTTTTCCTTATATTATAATATATTTTTTTATACTTGCTGTTAATTTATTTGTTTTTCCTTCTTTTTTTCTTTCAACAAAAACAAATAATTTCATATAGTAAGAAAAATATATATATATATATATATATAATAAATAGATTCAACATATTTTGTAAAAGGATATGTAGAGGTCACATACATACATATATATTTATATAAATACATAGAATATAAAAATATGTATAGAATAAAAAGAAAAGGAATTTATATATAGTACTTGTTGTAGATAATTTAAAAACAATTTAATGAAAAAATATATGTTTCTATTATTTTTTTTTTATGGTGTTATGAAAAAAATCAGATATATATATGCATTTAATTTTCCATATATATATATATATATATATATATAAGGAACATCACAATAGAAATCACGGAGGAAAAAAGTAATTATCTTTTATATTAATAAAAAATATTTTATTTTTCTTAAATAATTTTATTATTCATTTCTATATTATTCCCTTTTTTATGTTCACTTTTATATTTATTTACTGTAATTATTCTGCTGTCGTATATTTCCCAGGTTTTTTTTATATATACATATTATGCATTTCTGTTTTTATATTTTGTCCATTTTTGTATCTATTTTATTCTGATATTTTTAATAATACATATAAAATGTACATAACAAGATATAGAATATATAAATTGATACATATATATATATATAATATGTTAGTTTCTTTTTGGGTAATATATTTGTCAAAATAAAAATGTTTATTTATTATAATTTTCTATCATATAAATAAGGACAAATATTTTTTTCCTTATCAATAACATGTTTCGTACAATTAGTACTAATTATTATTAACATATATGTATTTTTGTTATATTTGATTATATAACATTTAATATGAAGTACTATCTATATATATACATATATTCAATATTTTATTTTCCTAAACAATTACATATACCTACACTTATGAGTTTAGTTTTTAATATATATATTGAAAAAATATATATGATTTATTAAAGAATAAAAGTCTTCCAAAAAAAAAAAAAAAAATTTTAATATAATCAATAAAATAATTAATACAATAAATAGTGAAAAAATTTATCACATAACACATTATATGTATAAAAACGTAATAATTATAAAATTATATAGTTGTTTATAATGGAAAAATAGCATGGCACATTCAAAGAAAAACAGTACGTGTAACAAACGCCTTGGCATCAACTTAACAAGTATGTCTATTCTTCTAATAATTTTATGTATTGCAGTTTTTTCTTCATTTTTTTCTTTCGTCGACGTCGTAAAATTAAATAAATAATTACCATAATTAAAACGATTACTACTATTGCAATAACAGAAGCAATAATAGTAGTCTCCCAAGTAACATATATAGTATTTATCAAATCGGTCTGTTCAGTTTGGATTGTAGCAGTAGTTGCATTTCTCACCTCGACAGCTTTGGCAGTAGCAGATTGTCTAGCTTTTCCAACAAGTTCCTTTAACGCTTTTCGTTTAATTTCTTCGCCTATACCAAGCCTACTTTTCAACCACTTAAGGTTTTCATATTGCGCATTAACTATACTCTCAAGATTATAGTCTCCAATATAAGGTCTTGTTTTAACAAAGGACTTAAATATAACAGATTTTGACATATCCACTTTCAGTTTTTCTAATCCTAAAGTAAATATATACATACCATGGGCATTACCTTCAGCCAAACCCTTAGCAATACCCTCCTTTATGGCATATTTGGTTGCGGCCTCAAGTGACGCAACTTTCCAGGAACTCATAACAGCTTCCCCAATTCCTCCCAATATACCAACACCTGGCGCCACACCCCCACCCAACACGCCTCCACATCTCAAACATCCTTTTTCCACTTTGTCCGCGATCGACTTTTCGCAAACACATGTGGGAATAGCGTCATTTTGTATATCCGTGTCTAACGTGGCAAATTTGTCCATTAATTCTTTTTCTAATTTATCTTTTAAAATAATTTTTTGTATTTCTTTATCGCATTTATCTTTACATGCCTTTCGTTTTTCGACCATACGGTCGTCATATTCATGAAATCTTTGTGATGTACGATCCTGAAATTGCTGCATGACTTCTTTCATTTGTGGATCATCGTCATATTTGGCAGGTGAGTATAATTCGCATTCGAATAATGACCTCGTGGTTGGTATTTTTTGTGTGATGGATGGATTTTTTTGAGGGGAACTTACCTATAAAAAATATATCATATTTATTTTTGTTATAATTAGTTGTTTTTGATTGTATATATTTGTTGTAAATATGTATATTTACATAAATAATAAAAATTCCATATATATTTTATTATTATTATTATTATTATTTCATGTATACATGACATTTTTTTACCAATATATTTAATGCATGCGCAAACAATAAAATATTAATATAGTGGACTTTCATTTTTTATTGTGATACTTATATTATTTTATGATAAAAAAAATAACTAAAAAAAACACATAAAATATTTTATTCTATTTTATTTTATAAATAAATTAAATTTGTTTAACCTAAAATATGATTATAATTTATTTTATATAATTAAAATTCTTTTTTCCATTATGCAAATATATACTTTTTTTTAAGTGGAACCACATTTGCTCTTTTATTTATTACAAAAAAAAAAAAAACAAAAAAACAAATTAATATTAAAAAAATTTATCAAAACATTTTACATTTTTTATAAATTTTTTTTTTTTTTTAATTTTTAATGAATTTTAATTTTATATCAAGACCATTATAAGGGTAATTGTTTTTTTATTTTTTTCATATTTATCAATACAATATTACGATATAGTAATAATGCAACGTATTCGTGTGTTGTAAATTATTTACAAATGTGTAAAACCATAGTTTTGGAAATTGTATATGACAAATATATATAATATCAATTTGTAATATATATATATATATATGAAATACTTCCAAAAGTTATTTTAATATATATGTTCGTTATATTGCATTTATAAAAAAAATTAACAACAAATATTATGTATCATAATAAATGATATAAAATCTTTTTAAAATAATAGTATATATATATGTTACTAAATTAAGTTCGTATCATCTATTTATCGTTATTGCTTTTTTTTTTTTTTTTTCTAAAATTTGTTGTATGTTATACAATTCTCTCTAATTTATCTATATTAGCACTAAGATTAATATTATTATTTTTATAAAAATATGTAAAAGCAATTAAAAAATTTATTTATTACTAAAATACTAGATCATATTATTAAGATATAAAAAACTTATTTTTATTTATTATTATGAAAAAAAAACAATTAACGAAATAAGAAATTATACATACTATTGCATAATACATTCTATTATTTTATGTATTGTTTTATGTTATTCAAATATATTTTATTCATAACATGTATTATTATATATATATATATATTAAAATAGAAGTTATACTATTTCACAACTTATCATACATTAATTGTATTATTACTTGTAACAAAATAATTAAATATTATATATTTTTATAAATATATTATTATACATTAATCAAATACCACGACATTATATATATACTATGAAAAAAACAATGAATCATTTATTTTTAATTTATACGTAATTAGAAACGTTAAATAAAGAAATTTCTTAATAATTCTTAAAATGAAATTATTTCCAATAATCATGATCATAGTACGTATGAGCAAAAAAGAAAAAAAACATAATCAAAATTAGTAACTAGAACAAAATGAAATAGCAAGAACAAACCAAAAACAGCGAAAATATAAAACATTAAAATATTACTACAATAGCATAAGCCTTATAGGTATATATATTTTTTTTATTTTAGAAAAAAACACTTTTTAACGATATGTTAAAAAAATAATCGATGAATAAATTTCATAAATAAATAGATACATTGATACTATTAAAATTGAATTTTGAAATCCTTGATGAATATTCACGAACAATTATATATTATAATATAATATATTTTATATATGTTTGATTATATATATTCGATTATATAACAACGATATAACGAATTTAATAAATATATATTATATAATGTTCTTAGAATATTTCATATAATTATATGTAGTATATATATATATATATATATATATATATATATAAGAAATATTTAAAATAATTTAACAAATACATTATTTATTAAAGTAAAAATGTCTCTAAAAAAAGGATACTATTCAATAAATAAATAGGATGTTAACAAAATAAATTATGTGTGTAAAAACCTAATACATATAAAAATAATAAAGTTATTTATAATGGAGAAAAAAACATGGTACATTCAAAGAAAAACAGTACATGTACCAAACGTCATATATCTATTCTTCTAATAATTTTATATATTGGAGTTTTTTCTTCATTTTTTTTTTTCGTCGATAACGTAAAATCAAATATATTATCACCATAATTAAAACTATGACTACAATTGCAATGATCGCAGCATTTATAGAACTAATGGAACTATCAAATCCACCTTCTATCAAAGCGGTCTTTTTAGTCATGATTTTAGAAGATGTTCTAGAAATCACGTCAGAAGCTTTGACACCAGCAACCTCTTTGGCTTGTGTAACAATTCCGTTTAGTGTTTGCGGTATAGCATCACTGTCTGGAGGACCATATCCACCACTTTCTTTAAATATACCCAATTTAATACCAATTCTATCGCACAAATCATTACTAACAGTCCTAGAGGCCCCCGTCGAACAGAACTGAGCTTTTTTTGTACTAATAATTTTAGTCAGTTTTAAGACATCAATAAAATAACCTTCAGTAAAAAAGGAATCGAACTCTACGATACCTAATTCCCATATATCCAATGCTTTTAATCCTGCAATAACTGTGTTCTTACCTTCCTGAATACCTGCAGCCAAACCCTTAACAAGACCCTGAGTCATGGAATATTTGGTAGCGGCTGCAATTGCCTCAGTATACCACGCATTTAGAGCATGTATAGAAATTCCTCCTAATACTCCTGAAGAGAGTGTAACAACACCTCCTACATTCATTCCACAATTAAGACAAAACTTTTCTGTTTTATCCGCCACTGATTTTTCGCAAACACATGTTGGAATAGCGTCACTTTGTATATCCGTACGTAATGTGGCAAATTTGTCCATTAATTCTCTTTCTAATTTATCTTTTAATATAATTTTTTGTATTTCTTTATCACATCGTTCTTTACATTTTTGGCTGTTTCTGACCATACGATCGTCATATTCGTGAAACCTTTCTTGTGTCTGTTTATTGAAATTATCCATCACTGATTTCATTTGTGCATCATTGTCATAGTTGGCAGGTGCATATAATTCGCACTCGCATAATGATCTACTGGTTTGTGTATGCGTCGTAATGTAATGGTTCCTATGAATACGCACCTATAAAAAAAATGTATATGTGTCTATGTTATATTTAATTGTAATTTATAATTTTATATATTTCTTATAATTATAATATATAATGCATGTTCATATAAATGTTATTTATATATATATAATATATTGTATATATAGGTATAATTATTAGATATAAGGTTTCTTAATATATATATATATATATAATTTTTTATTTATATTATATTATTATAATTATCATTATTATTTGATGCACACCTGTGATGATAATAACAATATATTTAATCGAAGCGCAAACAATAATATATTAATATAATGGACTTTCATTTTTATTGTGATACTTCTATTATATTATGATAAAAAAAATAACTAAAAAAAACACATAAAATATTTTATTTTATATCATAAATAAATTAAATCTATTTAACCTAAAATATTATTATAATTTATTTAATATAATTAACAATTATTTTCCCATTATGTAAATATATTTTTTTTTAAAGTGTAACCACATTTGCCATTATTTTTATTACAAAAAAAAAAAAAAAAAAAAAAGTGTAAAAAAATTAATATTAAAAAAATTTATGAAAAAATTTTACATTTTTTATAATTTTTTTTTTTTTTTTAAGTTTTAATTTGTAATAAAATTCAATTTTACATCATACGATATATTACAATTAAATTTTTTTTTTATTCTTTTCATATTTTTCAATAATATGCTACAATATAGTAATAATATAACGTATTTTTGTGTTGTAAATTATTTAGAAATGTGTAAAATCATAGTTCTGGAAATTACATATTACATATATATATATGATATACGTATGAAATAGTTATTCAAACATATATGTTCGTTATATTGCTGTTATAATAATAATTAAAAACAAATATTGTGTATCATAATAAAAGATATAATATATTTTTAAAATAATAGTATATTCATATATTTTAATAAATCAATTTTGATATATTATGTTATTTCTTTGTTCTAAAATTTGTTGTATGTTATACCATTCTCTCTACTTTATCTATATTATTACTAAGTTCAATATTGTTTTTTTTATAAAAATATTTAAACGTATTTAAAATATTTATTTATTATCAAAGTACTAAATCATATTATTATGATAATAAAATATATTTTTATTTATTATTATTATTAAGTAACAACAAAAATAAAAAAGAAGCTAACAATATGAGAAATTCTACATATAATAAAATAGTACATTTTTAGTTTTATGTAGTGTTGTACGTTATACAAACCTATTCTATTAATAATATAGAAATTATTGTAATTTTTTGATAATATATATGTATTATATTAAATGTTAAAATGCTAAATATATTATTTTGGAATTTATTGATATAATAATTGTAAGATTACTAGTTATAACAGTATATCTATATATATTTAAATAAAAAAAATTATGTTCATTATTATTACTATATATATATATTGAAAAGAAATATACGACCTCATATAATATAATATAATATATACGATAACAAAAAATATATTTTTCCCTTATGTTCAATTACTAATAATATATATATATAAAAGTTTGAATATTGTTTCTAAAATGGTAGATATTTTCTATAATAAAAGTAGCATGTATAAATTAAAAAAAAAAGAAAAACGAAACCAAAACAGAAACAAAACCCAAAACAAATAACACACCATAACATATATATAATGTAAAAAATATATTATAAATAATGATAAAAAAAAAAAAAAAAAAAAAAAATATATGTTGGTTCCTATGAGAACAGATCTTACTGTAACATTGTATATAATAAACAATATATCTTTACATCTTGTAAATGAATAATTGTGTTAACACATCGTAATTTCAATTTTATTTATGGACTGTATGGAATAATTATATATATGTATATTATTGAATATTAATATAATAATATATTATGTTATGATTAGATATAGTTCTATAACTATTATGAAGAAGCAAATATATATACATATATGCCATATTTCATTTTCCTAAACAATTACTTATACCTACACATATGAATGAATATTTAATATATATATATTAATAAATATATGATTTATTAAAGAATAAAAGTATTTGAATAAAAAAAAAAAAATTAAAAAAATCAATAAAATAATGAATACAATAAATAATCAGACAAATTGACACATATCAAAACACATTATATGTATAAAAACGTAATAAATATAAAAAAACATAATTATTAAAAATAATAAAAAAAAACATTTTATATTAAACTAAATGTAATGCATACATAAAAGTAACCATCAAAATACCAAACAAATCATATCTATTCTTCTAATAATTTGATATATTGTAGTTTTTTCTTCATTTTTTTTTTTCGTCGATAACGTAAAACTAAATATATTATTACCATAATTAAAACGATAACTACTACTGCAATAATCGAAGCAGTTATAGCAGTAGTACTTGTAGTTGTTGTACTTTTTATAGTATCCAATGCAGCTTTTTGAACACTTGCAGTTTTGGCTGCAGCAGCTTCTTCACCATGTGCCACAACTGGACCAAGAAAAGCATTACTATTGTGTGATATTCGATTACACACGAGCGCAAATTTTCCACCGCTATCAGGGCATGTACTTCCAGCTGATTTGATGGCAGCCTTTGCGGCATCAGCAAGGCCAGCGACAGTATTATAATTTAATTTAGTAATGTATTTTGTCCAATCAACAGCATTCAAATATCTACTAAAATTAGGAATCTCTTTTATATATTCAATTACTGCTTTAATACCTGCTTGAATACCTTTCTTGGTAGCGAAATCAATAGCAGAAGTAATTGCCGCATTTTTCCACGCAATTAAAGAAAGTGCAGCAATTTCTCCTATTACTCCTGAAGAGGGTACAACAATCCCTCCCAAATTTTGTGCACATCGCAAACATCCTTTTTCCACTTTATCTGCTAAAGATTTTTCGCAAACACATGTTGGAATGGCGTCACTTTGTATATCAGTTTGTAATGTGGCAAATTTGTCAATTAATTCTTTTTCTAATTTATCTTTTAAAATAATTTTTTGAATTTCTTTGTCACATCGTTCTTTACAATGCTTTCGTTTTTCGACCATACGGTCGTCATAGTCGCGAAACCTTTGTTGTGTCTGTTTATTGAAATTATCCATTACCCTTTTCATTTCTGGGTCATTATCATAATTGACAGGTGCATACAATTCACATTCGCATAATGACCTCGTGGTTGCTATTTTTGGTGTATGACTTGGTGTCGTGTGTGGTTTATTTTTATTATGTGCCTATAAAAAATATATCATATATATTTATGTTATAATTAGTTCTTTATGATTATATATATTTTCGTCATGATTAGTTATATTGTATATTTACATAAATAATAAAACTTCACATATATATTTTATTATTATTATTATTTCATGTATACATGACATTTTTTTACCAATATATTTAATGCATGCGCAAACAATAAAATATTAATATAATGGACTTTCATTTTTTATGGTGATACTTATATTATTTTATGATTAAAATTATAACTAAAAAATCAAATAAAATATTTTATTTTATATTATACATAAATTAAATATTTTTAACCTAAAATATGATAATAATTTATTTAATATAATTAACAATTATTTTCCCATTATGTAAATATATATTTTTTTTAAAGTGGAACCACATTTGCCCTTTTATTTAAACCACAAAAAAAAAAAAAAGTAAAAAAAATTAATATTAAAAAAATTTATGAAAAAATTTTATATTTTTTATAATTTTTTTTTTTTTTTTTTTAAGTTTTAATTTGTAATAAAATTCAATTTTATATTATACGATATATTACAATTAAATTTTTTTTTTATTTTTTTTATTCTTTTCGTATTTTTCAATAATATATTACGATATAGTATTAATACAATGTATTGTTTTGTTGCGCGTTATTTACAAATGTGTAAAACTGTAGTTTTAAAAATTGTATATGACATATATATATGTAATAACATTTTTGAACATATATATGAAATACATATGAAATAGTTATTAAAACATATAATTTTGTAACATTGTTGTTATAAAAAAAAAATTAGCAACAAACCTTGTGTATCATAATAAATGATATAAAATCTTTTTAAAATAATATTATATACATATATATTAATTAATAAATTTTTATACATTATGTTATTTGTTTTGTTCTAAAATTAGCTGTATGTTAAAACATTCTCTCTAATTTATCTATATTATTTCTAAGTTGAATATTATTATTTTTATAAAAATATTTGAAAGCATTTAAAATATATATTTACTACTAAAGTACTAAATCATATTATTATGATAAAAAAAATATATTTTTATTTATTATTATTATTAACTAACAAAAAAAACAAAAAAGAAATTACGAATATGATAAATTATACATATAATAAAATAGTACATTGTTAGTTTTATGTAGTGTTGTATACTATATAAATATATTATATTTATAATTTGCAGATAGTAAGTTTCTGATAATATATTATTATATATATATATTATTTCAATTTTTTATTTTGTGATATTTGAAAGTAAAGAATGTAATATGGTTTATTTTTTTCTATTATACTTTTCTATGAAAAGTACCAGCTTTTTAATATTTTCTTTTTAATTTGTATTGATATATATTATACATTTATATAAGAGAAACATTATTATATATATTATATGAATTGCATATATTTCCCGTAGTTCTTTTGTTTTGAACCCATAAAATATGATGTTTGCAAAATATATTTATGTATTTGTAAATATATATTTAATGTATAAATTTTATACTAATTAAAAATAAAATATATTATATCTTTTTTAATCATTACGTATTTTTTTATTAACATTAAAATATTGTATTCACCTTTATTTTTTTTGTCAAATCAAAAAAATTGTTTATTTTATTTTATCATTGCTATTTGAAAATTTGTTACCATATATTTTGGTAGAATATATACTTTTATATAAAATATTGAATTTTCTTTTCTTTTTATTTTGAAAAGTTTGTCTAGCTTTTTGTTTAAGATAAAATATAAATAAAATAAAATGGAATTTTATAGGATATAATATTTAAAAAAAAGAAAAATCATCGTTTTCTTTACAAAACGATACTATTTTATTTGATTTAGATATAAAACAATATATTTAAAATATTTGTATGATGAATAAATACGTTGTAATTAAAACTAATATTATTAATAAAAACAAAATACATTATAATTTAATTGTATAATCTTTATTTAATATAAAAATTGAATAAAGGTTTTAAAAATAAATATTATAATATAAAATTCAAAAGAATAAAAAGAATTATAAGTTATAGTAATTAAAATTAACATCACAATTATATATTTGCTCAAATTATTCAAGTCATAAATATATATTACATATAATAATTGTGTCACACGATTTTAAGTTTTAAATTAATGTATATAAATATATTTTTTCATTGAGACAATATTATTTAAATAATATTATATGTGTAAAAAAAAAAAAAAAAATGAATTATTATAAAATATAATTCATATATCATTGACAAGTAAAATTTTTCATATTCTAAAAATTCCATTAATTACATAAATGCTTCTTGCATTCATGTTTCCATGATCTTTTTCTTCTTTTATATAACCATATATATAATATTATAAGTACAGCAGCTAATATAAGTAGAACCAAAGCAGTAATACCACAAGGAACAAAAATTGCATAAGCAGTAGTTGCAGCTCCTGCATAATCAGCAACACAACCTGCTGCACTAAATGTATTTATAGCTGAAGTCATAGATCCATGACTAAGCATATTTAATATAGGTATAGCGGATATGCATTTCGTAGACCCATCTTCCAATAAAGTAATGGCAGCAGCTTTTGCAGCTGTCGTACCTATCCATGTTAAGAGTGCACTACCTACTGTACAAGAACATATTCCACCTATACATCTGTGTTTTAGGTGTTTTAAATACTTATCTCTTCCTTTTCTGTTTTCTAGTTTCGCATTATCAGTATCTGCACATTCACATGATGATGACTTATCTGATTCATCATCATTTGTGTACATACCCGATTTTAACATAATATCATTTTTGTGACCAAACACTTCTTCATATGTTTCAAATAAATCCTTTTCTTTCGTTGACATAGGTTCTGTACCATGTCCAACTACAGGTTTTATTCCATTTTTTTCTACTAGTTCTTTTAATTGTTCATATGGATCATGAGTTTGTTGGTATTTTTTGATTCCTTCTTCGTTCATTTTATCAATTATTTCTTTGAGTTCTGGATCATTATGATAATGTGGATTATGATTTTTCGTTTGTGCTAATAATCTTGATTTTATCGTTGTTCCTTGTGTGTTATTTTGTATGGAGCTTCTATTATAATGACTATTTTCACAATTTTCCTAAAAAAAAAAACAATAAATGAATATATGTTGAATATATTATAATCGTTTTATTATATATTTATGTTATTGTAATATTAATGTATTTTTGTACATACATTATGTGGTAATACTAAAGTACTTATCAGAAAAGTAAATATAAACATTTTAACGTAATATATTTTCATTTTTAATTCAAAAAAAATTATATTTTATATTTCAAATTGTATTAATCTAATTTATATTAAATCATTTATTCTGTTTTCTAATATATATTTTATATAATATATTGATCAGGGGAAATTTTGTTGTAATTTTATGATATAACATTATAGTTTCACCTTACATATAATTTAATTTATGAATATATTCATTTAACATTTAAAAAAAAAAAAATTTTAATATGATATAAAATAAATAAATTTTTCTTTTTATTTTATATTATATTATTTTTTTTTTATTTATTTTTTTTTAATTTTTCTTAAAATAATTCTCTCATATATATATATATATATATTATAAATTTTTAAAAAATAACAATATATTTTTTTTCAAATACACATATAAATGTGTATAACAATAGGTGTTATAGGTGTAAACCATATATATATCGTAATAGCCCTCATTCTTTTTATAAATAAAATATCCTAAAATATATTCTAATACGATTATTATTTTTGAAATAATAACAAATTTTCTTGTATTTAATAAAATATAATATTGATCTTGAAACTAACAAAACAAAATAATTTTATATGTTTTTATTATATATATTTGTTCTTTTTAGTTTATTTTATTTTTGTTTCAAGCCTTATTATATGATAGAAAATTCTCTCTATTGTATCTATTAATTTATGTTATTTAATTATGTTATTTTAATTTATAAATAATAATATAATATAATATAATATATATATATATATATTCATAATTAATAGGATATTAAAATGAAATGTATATTAGCTTATTATAAAATCATGTTTTGGAATAAATTAGAAATATAATACTATTATTACGAGAATATAATTTAAAATGTTTCCCAAAGATACAACATAGTGACATACTGTATTTTATATTGCTGTATATAAATATAAATTATATAATTATAATATAAATATATATATATTTTTTTTTTTTGTTGTTGTAAAAATTACATATATCTATTGTATTTATATAATATGAAATATAATATATTATTTGCACAATATATAAAAAACTAATATTATAATTATATTAGAAGTTTCTTAAAGTAGTAATTTTTTAAAACAAACTTATAGTAATTGTTACTATTCTATAAAAATAATAATAATAATAAATTCTTTATAATCATATATAAATAGAAAAAATAAATTATGTATATATTTATTTTTCATATTTGTCAAGTTATTATTATTTATATATTGTTTTAAATTTCCTATAATATATTAATTATATGTATTAGAAGAGGCAAACAAAAAGGATATCATATAAATATGATTATACTAATACAATTATAATTATTATATATTATATTGTTACTATTTTATAATAATAATTATTGTAAGATTAGGTTAATTCATTATTCTTATATTATGTGTTGATATATAGATATATATTATATTTTTTTAATACATGTCCTGTAATAATATAACACATATTTTGTTTTATTAAAACGGAAAAAATTAAAAAAAAAATTAGATAAGAAATAATTAAAATAACATTATATTACACATTACATTGTAATATAAAATAATATGTATTATATATATTATAAAAATAAAATGATAAAGATGAATGTAATTAATTACTTTTTTTTTTTATATTAGTTCACATTATATTAATATAACTATATTTAAAATAATATATCAATATAGGATTAATAATATAATATATTTATTCTATAATATATTCCATTATATATTATTTTATATAAACAAGTTAAAATAAAAATGTTCAAGTTGTTATTAAATAGTGTATAATAAATAAATATATATATATGTATACAAGCAATATATATTTATATAAAATCTTTACTAAACAAAACAAAAATATATAATTTACACTCGTTTCACTAAAAAAAAATAAGTAAAAATAAATTAAATAATTTAATAACATCATAAGTATAAACAAAAAAAAATTTATAGGGAAATAAAAAAAAATTTATATAGAGTTATAAAATTTTAATTATCGTAGTATCCTTGTATTAAAAAATCTAATATTCACAAAACCTTAAATTGAATTTAATAGGATGAAACCACATATTTATTGATTTAATAATTTTGTGCATTCGGCTTTTTTCTTCATTTTCTTTTTTCTACGATAACGTAAAACTAAATAAATAATTATCATAACCAAAACTATAATTAATATGGCAAGGAAAGAGTAACCAATTGCACTGTACAAATGTGTATATTTAGCATGTTCTGCAGCTATTGCAGCTGCTTTACCATCCTCAAAAGCTTCTGTAACTGCTGTTATGTGTGCGCTATTTTGTGTATTAAACTCAGTAATCGTTCCTTCCTTAACTATATCATCTACAACGGAACAAAATTGATAATAAACACCATGTAATCTATCGTACATAGTACTAATATGTTTAACCATATCATAAAGATTTACACCATTGGTAAAATTACCTGAAGAAAGCATTTCTTCCACAGTAATTTCGGGAGCATCTTTTATATAACGAGTCTTTTTGACTATTTTAACAATTTCACCTAAACCCACTTGTATACCTTTTCTAACACCAGCTGGAAGGGCCTTTGCAGAAAGATATTGTGACCATCCCGCATACCCTGCACCACAGACCAGACCCCAAACAGGTAGAACACCCCCCCCTAACGCACACCCACACTTCAGACATCCTTTTTCTATTTTTTGTTCTAATGATTTTTCCCTTTTATCTTTTTCAATAATTTCTTGTATATTTTTTTCACGTTCTTCTATACGTTTTTGTCTTTTATCTTTCAAACGCTCTTTGTATTCTTCAAAACGTTGTGAGGTACGATCAACAAATTGTTGCATTACACTTTTCATACCTGTATCCTTGTCATAATTTGATGATTGTGTGTCGCATTCGCTTAACAGTCGTGATGTAGTAATTGGTGTATGATGTGTTGTTATGTATGGTTCATTTTTATTATTATGTGCCTATAGAAAATATATAATATATATATTTATGTTATAATTAGTTGGAGTATATTATTTTATATATATTTGTTATAAATATGCACACTGTATATTTACATACATTATAAAATAATATATGTATATATATTTATTTATATTTATTTATTTATTTATAAATATTTGATTCGTACTTGATATAATGTTACTAATATATTTAATAAAATGAAAAATAATAATATTTTAGAGCAGTACAGTTTCATATTTAATGTGATACTTATATTATTTTATGAATAAAATTATAACAAAATCACATAAAATACTTAATTTTATTTTATTAAAAGAGTTACATGTGTTTAATACACAATATTATTATAGGATTGTACTATAATACACAATTATTTTCACATTATATAAAAATATTTTTTTTTACTGCAACCATATTTTTTCCTTTTATTCACAACAAAAAAAAATTAAAAAATAATAAATAGGAAGAAAAAAATATATAATATAATATAATATAATATAACATTTCCATATTTATTATAAATTATCATTTTAATTTCTAATAAAATCTAATTTTATATCATACGATAAATTGTAATAGCCATTTTATTTTTATATATGTATATAAGAAATAAAACCATAGTTACAAACAACTTGTTTTGTTTTTTGTGTTGTAAATAACATACAAATGTATAGAGAAATAATTTAAAAGGTGTATACCATATATATATAATAATATCTCTTATAATATTTATCAAATAAATATAATTAAAAATAATGTAATATAATTACTACTGTGGAAATAGTAACAAATTTTCTTGTAATTTATAAAATATAATATTAATCTTAAAGCAAATATAACAGAATACTTTTTATATATATCTTAATATATATTTTTTTCTTTTTAGTTTTTTTTTCTTTTTGTTGCTAAGCATTATTCCCTGTTAGAAAATGCTCTCTATTGTATCTATTATTTTATATTACCTAATTATGCTATAATAATTTATATATATATACATATAATAGGATATTTAAATGAAATGAACATTATCTAATTATAAAAATATAATTTTTCAATAAATTCGAAATATACTATTATTATTACAAGAATATAATTTAAAATGTTTTCGAAAGATGCCACATATAAATATAATATATTTATTTGTTTTATGCTGTAAATATTATATATATATTATATTTATGTAATACATAATATCATATAATATTTTTAAAATATATAAAAAACTAATGACATTATTATATTATAATAATAGTTTTCTTAAAGATGTACTTTTTAAAAATAAACTTATAGTAATTGTTACTATTCTAAAATATTAATGATAAATTATTTATAATCATATACAAATAGAAAAAATAAATTATATATTTCTATTCTTAATATTTAACAAGTTATTAATATTTATAGATTGTTTTAAATTTTAGATTATATTAATTTGTATGTATTTGTATGGTCAAAAACAACTCATATCCCAAAATATAATTATTATATATTATATTGTTACTATTTTAAAATAATTCTTATTTTAGCATTAAGTTAATTCATTATTCTTATATTATAATGTGTTGATATGTCGATATATCGTGTTCAAAACGTTTTTGTTGTTACTATATATATATTACATTTTCTTTAATATTTGTTCTGCAATAATATAACACATAATTTATTAAAAGGGAAAAATATTAAATATAAAATAAGATAAAATATAATTAACATAATATCTTATATTACACATGATATTGTAATGTAAAACAATTATAAATATGTAATATATATATTATAAAATAATATTGTACAAATGATATAGATGAATGTTATTAATTAAAATTATATTTATATTAGTTTATATTAAATAAATATAATTAGATTAAAAATAATATATGATTAATTATATACTATATTCCATTATATATTATTTTATATGAGAAATTTAAAATATATATATTGCAATGTATTCTTAATGAGTGTATAATAAATAAATATATATGTATATATATATACAAACAATATATATTTATATAAAATCGTAATTAAAAAAACATATAATTTACACTCATTACACTAAAAAATTAATAAATAAATATAAATTAAATAATTTAATAATTACATAAGAATAAACAAAAAAAAAAATATAAAATGCTATAAAAATTTAATTATCATAATATCCATGTAATAAAAAATATAAAATTCACAAAACATTAAATTGAACTTAATATCATGGAACCATATATTTATTGATTTAATAATTTTGTGTATTCGGCTTTTTTCTTCATTTTCTTTTTTCGTCGATAACGTAAAACTAAATATATAATTATCATAACTAAAACAATTACCAATATTGTAACAACAGAAGCAATAATAGCAATCTGGCAACTAGTATATATAGATTCTACTGCAGAAGTGATAGATTTTATACCTTCTTCAGTAGCCCTTTTTAAAGCTTCTCCAGCAGTATTATCGGTTTTTGAGACGATAGTTCTTACAGCTTTTTCTATAACCTTTATTTCTTTAACAAATCTCCCTTTATCTCCCAAAGCAGCTAAAGATTCTTCCCACGACAAAATGCAAATAGGCTCAGGATCCACAGTTACAGTGATAGTGACAGGGCCTGGGTCAATACATAGATATGTCGATTGATATTGCATATAAATAGATTCACTAATGAGTTTCTCATTAGTATAATTTATTACATTAAGAACTGTTTCCAATGTCTGAGAACCTAGAGTTGATACACCAAATTCTAAATTTATTAATTCAATTACTTTAGCCATACCCTTAGTAGCACCCTTAGCAGTAACCTCAACCATAGCCGCTTTTTTTGCAGCTGCTAAAGCGGCGGTTTTCCAACCATAGATACCGAATCCCCCAAATAATCCAACACTTGCTGCAACACCTCCTAACCCACATCCATACTTAAGACAAACTTTTTCTACTTTTTCTTCTAAGGATTTTTCCATTTTATCTTTTTCAATAATTTGTTCTGCATTTTTATCTCTTTGTTCTTTATATTTTTGGCGTTTAACTTTCATACGTTCTTCGTATTCTTCAAAACGTTGTGATGTACGATCAAAAAATTGTTTAATTACACTTTTTATATCCACATCATTATCATAATTTGACGATGGTGTGTCACATTTTCTGAACACTCGTGATGTAGTAGTTGGTGTATGATGTGATCTGATGTATGGTTTATTTTTATTATATACCTATAAAAAATATATCATATAAATATATATATATATATATTAATGTTGTCATTTCTTTATTCATACATTGGATGATGATGACACCAATATTTTTAAAGGAAGAGCAAACAAAAATCTTCTAGAGTAGTGCAGTTTCATAATTATTGTGATACTTATATTATTTTATGATTAAAATTATAACAAAATCAAATAAAATACTTAATTTTATTGTGATATAAGAATTATATATGTTTAATCTAATATATTATTATAGGTTTGTACTATAATACACAATTATTTTGACAATATATATATTTTTTTTTATTACAATCATATTTTTCCCTTTCATTCAAAACAAAAAACAAATAAAAAAAATAATAAATTGCAAGAAAATAATATATAATAATTAAATTTGCCATACTTTTTATAAATTATCATTTTAATTTCTACTAAAATCTAATTTTATATCCTAGGATAAATTATAATATTAAAATAGTTTTTCGTTCTAAATCACATAAAGATGTGTAGAGAAATAATTGTTAAAGGTATAAAATACGTATATAAGAACTTATTAGAACATATATGCATATAATAGATATTACAACATAAAAATAGTATCATTTCAATTATATAAAAAAATTTACAATAAATATTGTGTATTATATTAAAAGATTTAAGTATTTTTCAGACTAATAGTAATTGTATTTTTTTTTTTTTTTTTTTGTTCTAAAAATTCTTGTATGTTATAGCTTCCTCTCTAATTTATCTACGTAATTGCAAAGATTAATGCTATTATTTTTAAAAAAAATATTTGAACTTATTTAAAAAAATAATTAATTATTAAACTATTTAATTATATAATTATCACACAAAAAAACATTTTTAATATTTTTTATTATTAGAAAAGAAAATTCAAAAAAAATAAAAAAAAATTAATCAAATGGGAAATTATATATGCTAGTACACAATACATTGTATTGTTTTACATAGTATTTCATCTTGTACAAATGTATTATATTCACAACTTGTATTATTATAAAAATATATTTCTTAAAATAGTAATAGTATTTTACAATTTATCATACATTAATTGTATTATTACATGTTGTAACAAAATAATTAATTACTATATATTTAAATAATTATATTATTATTATATATTAAATAAATAACACGATGTTATACATATTACGAAAACACACGAAGCTATTTATTTTTAATTTATACATAATATATAACTATAAAAAAAAAAAAAGAAAAAATTAAATTAAAAAAAAAGAAAAAATTAAATTAAAAAAAAAGAAAAAATTAAATTAAAAAAAAAGAAAAAAAAAAAAAAATTAAACCAAAAAAAAAAAAAATAAAGCACAATTTATAACTAGAACAAAATGAAAAAGCATGAAGCAACCAAAAATAACGAAAATAGAAAACAATAAAATACTGTTATAATATGATGAACCTTATACGCATATATTTATTTTTTATTTTAGAAAAATATATTTTTTAATGATATGCGTAATAATTAACCGATCAATTTTTTTCATAAATTAATAGCTACATGGATACTATTAAATTTGAATTTTGAAATGTATGATGGATACTCATGAATAATTATATATTATAATATAATATAATATATTTTATATTTGTTTATGAGTTATTACATTATATAACAACTAACATAAACAATTTATTAAATATATGTTACAATAAGCTTTTATAAAATAGAGTAATAACTATACATACATGTATTTTCCCATATAATAACATAATTGACATTCATATAAATTTAGTTTACATATCAAATCTTTGTGTATTTTTCATCTTTTCTGTAAATATTGTCTCATGTTCATTAAATAAATCATTTGTTAATGTATCATAATACTTTATAAAAGTATAAATAAATTTTTTCATTTCATCAATTGATGTTCTATATTTAACTAATTTATAAAAATTAAGAGTATGTTCCACATTTGTAGATGATAGTGATACTTCAATATCATGCATTGATTTATACCATGTACGGTATTTAGTATTCTGATATATAGCTTTATTACTCCGAAAATGATGATAACATTGATGTTCATATTTAAGTAAATAATCTTGTATATAATATGATAAATTCCTTCATACTTTTTTTCACTTTTGTCACATATGATTATACACTAAAAAAAAAAAAATTATTATTATAAAAATCAAAATGAATGTCATATTTATATATAATAATTTATGTATGCAAAATATAATACAAAATATATATAGATAATATACATATGTATTATGTACAAAAATTGATACTTCAAATACAAATATGATTATTATATAGCATTTTATATAAATAAGTTATATTTTAAGTAAAAATTAAAGTTAAAGTAAATATAATAAACATCAGAACTAAATAACTATTATTATATTATGTTTTTCGTTTTATATATTTTATATAATTGTTATATATATATATATATATATGTGCGTTTTCTGTATATATTCCAAAAAAATATATATATAAATCCCCCAAAACAACAAAAATCCAAACAATACCAAAAATTATAAATATAACATATTCAATATAAACGTAGATATTTGAATATATATATATATATATATTCATACATCCAACATATTTTCAACATACATATACCTTCAACCCCCTCCATCGATCCATCAAACCAAATATATATATACACCAAAGAGACGCATCAAAATATAAGATGAAAAAATAATCTCATATGATGATATTTTTTTTTTTTGTTAAATATATTCATTATATCTTTTGTATATATGTATTTCTTTATGTCATTTTCATGTTTACAAAAATATATAGACCATCATAAAGAGATAAAAGGACGAGATAGAATCACATATTTTTTTTTTTATATATAATAAGAAAATACATATATATACATTTCTATATTATATATTTCGAAATAATAATATTATAGTATAATAATAAGGATAATATAATAAGAAATAAAGATCAAAAAAACCAAAAGTACATATATAAATATTTATACGTATAATGATATGTGATACATTTAGCATTAAAACCTTATATAATATATTATAATTCGAACTAATTTATGTTTGTATTATAATGAAAAGGTTTTCAAAATAGAATTATGTTTATATAAAATAAATAAATACAACGGTGATTGTTCATATTAATCATTAATATTTAATTATTATTTTTATAATATATGATATATATATGTGGTATATATACATGTATAATAGTATGTTCTATTAATATATCATATATAGGATAAACTGTTATTATTTTCTAAGATCTTTATTTTATTTGTCTATATTTTGCTTTCTTTGTTATAATAATAATATTTCTTTATTACTGGTTTAATAGTCAACAAACATATATTTTCATATATATATATATAGGTTGTGATAATTATATGAAATATTTTGAAAATTCGAAACAATAAAGACATATATATATATATGTCTATACATATATATATATATAACATATTTTTCTTATTATATATAATATAAAATTAGATAAATATATATATATATATATATATGTAAATTTTCGACAGTATCCATCAGCAATTTCCGAATTAAAAATTCAATTTTAATATCCGTGTGGATACTAATTTATGAAATGTAACAATCGATCATTTATTCCACATATTTTTACATAACAAATGTTTCTAAATTAATGCAACTATATTATTTAACATAATTTATCCTATTATAATAACATCTTTTTGTGTTTTGTATTTTTCTTCCTGTTTTTTTTTTTTTTTTTTTTACTCATATTTATAATTATCAATATATGAAAATTATTTTTTTAATAAATATTATTAATTTTTCCCCTTTTTAATTAGTAACCACATATAACATGAAAATAGATTATTTTATCTATTAATTATTATATATACATAACAACTATTAATAGAATTACTAAATTCTGTAGTTTTCATTATACCCTTACAAAAATAATCATACAATTCAAATATCAATAAATTACAAAATACTATAATATTTTAATAGATAATATAATATATATTATCAAAATCATACAATCTCTGAATCATCAATACAATATATTTTTATAATGTACAACAATACAGAACACTATAAATAATATAATATCTAATAATAGGTATAATTTCTCTTTTCTTAAATTTGTTTTTTTTTTAATCACAAATATATATTTTTTTTTTTTATTGTAATTATACCACATATTTTTTTAATAATAATTAATTATTAAAATTCTTTTTAATATATTTATATAATTTTAGATACATTAGAGGGAAAGGTATAATATACAATACATTTTAGAACAAAAAAAAAGAATATATATATAATTATTAAAATATATTTGTTTTAATTACCTTACAAATATATATATATATATTACATGTTTTAAGTTTAATAACGCATGTTATGATATAAAATGATACTTACTAATTATTATTTAATTGCAATATTGTGAACATACATGTTGCAATATCAATTTCACTTATATGTTCTTCCCAATTGTAAATTAGATGTGGTATACACGTTCAAAAATTATTAATTTACACTTATGTATATATTTTATAACAAAAAAATATAAGTTCTATTGTTACTATATCGTAACATGTTTTTGAAAAATATAAAAAAAAATTTTAATTGTAATATATCGTATGATATAAAATTGAATTTTATTACAAATTAAAATTCAAAATTATACAAAATGTGATATACTTTGATATATTATATTTTTAATTCTAACTTTTTTACATTTTTTTTTTTTTTTTTTAGTGTTTTAAATAAAATGGCAAATGTGATTCCACTATAAAAAAATATATATATATATATTTACATAATGGTAAAATAAATGTTAATTATATTAAATAAATCATAATTATTTTTTATTTTAATCATATTTAAATTATTTATAATATAAAATAAAATATTTTATGTAATTTTTTTAGTTATAATTTTTATCATATATTATTATAAACATAGCAACAATAAAAAATGAAATCCCATTATATTAATATATTTTTGTTTGCTCTTCCATTAAATACATTGGTAATTCCATGTTACATATATATTAAATAATGATTAATTATTTTATATTATAATATATTATTATTATAATATATATATTTATTACGATACCATTTATATAATTATTATATCTATATATCCATATATAATATATATATATATATAGTCAAAATATACATATTTATTACAAATATATATGTAAAATCATAAATTACAACTAAACATTACATATATATGTCACCACTTTTTACAGGCGAACACCCACGAAAAACCACACACCACACCACATACACCAAAAATACCAACCATGAGGTCATTATACGAATGCGATTTATATGCACCTGCCAACTATGACAGTGATCTCGAAATGAAAAAAGTAATGAAACATTTTGAGGATCGTACGTCACAACGATTTAAAGAGTACGACGAAAGGATGAAAACTACACGCCAAAAATGTAAAGATAAATGCGATAAAGAAAGTCAAAAAATTATTTTAAAAGATAAATTAGAAAAACAAATGGCACAACAGTTTGCTACGTTAGACACAGATATACAAAATGACGCCATTTCCACATGTGTGTGCGAAAAGTCGATAGCGGACAAAGTGGAAAAAGGATGTTTGAGATGTGGAGGTGTGTTGGGTGGTGGTGTGGCGCCAAGTGTTGGTTTATTAGGAGGAATCGGTCAACTTGGGCTAGATGTTTGGAAAGATGCTGCTTTGTATGCCGCTACAAAATATGCCATGCTTGAGGGTGCTGCGGAGGGTGCTGTTGCAGGTAATGCCCTTGGTATTAATATAGTTATTCGAGGAATAAAAAGTGTTTTCTCTATAGAGGAATTAGGTGGAACAACATTGAAATCCTTTTTTACTACAACACCTTATACTGAAGTCTTAAAGATTGCTAATCTTATTCATGTGAAATATAGTACGTCCTGTCATGTGTTGACCGAGGGTTCTGATCCTATCTGCAATATTTATTATACATTAGGTATAAAAGCACAGCCTGGTAAAGAAATGGTTTATCCGATAGATGCTATAACAAACAAGGTAACACAATTTGTTGAAAAAGCTATGGATACTGCTGCTGCCAAAGCTGCTGATGTGATTTCTACAACTACTCCTAAGATCATAAATGAAAAGACCGGTGAGATAGCAGCTAAATATGCTGTTTGTCAGACTACTAATATTGCTCCGATTATTGCAATAGTAGTTATAGTTTTAATTATGGTGATAATATATTTGATTTTACGTTATAGAAGAAAAAAGAAAATGAAGAAAAAACTCCAATACATAAAATTATTAGAAGAATAGACATACTTGATAAGTTGATGCTAGGACGCTTGGTACGCGTACTGTTTTTCTTTGAATGTACCATGTTTTTTTCTCCATTACAAAATAACTATATTATTTTTATATTTATTAGGTTTCTACACATATAATGTGTTCTGTTATGTGTCAATTTGTTTTTCATTACTTATTGTATTAATTATTTTATTGATTATATTAATTTTTATTTTTTTTCAAAGACTTTCATTTTTTAATAAATCATATATTTTTTTAATATATATATATTAAATACTAAACGCATAAGTGTAGGTATATGTAATTGATTAGAAAAATAAAATATGGCATGTATATGTATATATATATTTACTTCTTTAGATGTGTTATAGAAGTGTATCTAATCATAACATAATATATTATTATATTAATATTCAATAATATACATATATATAATTATTCTATACCATCTATAAATAAAATTGAAATTACGAAGTGTTAACACAATTATTCATTTACAAAATGTAAAGATGTGTTATTTATTACATATAATGTTAGAGTAAGATCTGTTCTCATATGAACCAATATATATACATATATATATATATATATTATTATTATTTTTTATAATATATTTTTTACATTATATATATGTTCTCTTCTTTTGTGTTTTTTATTTTTTTTTTTAAATTATACATACTATTATGATTATAGGAAAGAGTTACCATTTGAGAAACAATATACAAATATTATATATATATATATATATATTATTAGTAATTGAATATAACAGAAAAATATATTTTTTGTTATCGTATATATTATATTATGTTATATGAGGTTGTATATTTCTTTTCAATACATATATATAGTAATAATAATGAACATAATTTTTTTTATTTAAATATATATAGATATATTGTTATAACTAGTAATCCTACAATTATTATATCAATAAATTCCAAAATAATATATTTAGCATTTTAATATTTAATATAATACATATATATTATCAAAAAATAATAATAATTTCTATATTATTAATAGAATATGTTTGTATAACGTACAACACTACATAAAACTAAAAATGTACTATTTTATTATATGTAGAATTTTTCATATTGTTAACTTCTTTTTTTATTTTTGTTGTTAATAATAATAATAAATAAAAATATATTTTTTATCATAATAATATGATTTACTAATTTAGTAATAAATATATATTTTAAATGCTTTTAAATATTTTTATAAAAATAATAATCTTAATCTTAGTAATAATATAGATAAATTAGAGAGAATTGTATAACATACAACAAATTTTAGAACAAACAAATAACATAATATATCAAAATTGATTTATTAAAATATATGTATATACTATTATTTTAAAAATATTTTATATCATTTATTATTATATGCTATATTTGTTGTTAATTTTTTGTGTAACAACAATATACGAACATATATACTAAAATAACTATTTCATATGTATTTCATATATATGTTCTAAAATGTTATTATATATATATATTATATACAATTTCCAAAAATTATGGTTTTACACATTTGTAAATAATTTACAACACATTGATATATTGTATGTTTACTATATTGTAACATATTATTAAAAAATATGAAAAGAATAAAAAAAATAAAAAAAAATTTTAATTGCAACATATCGTATGATATAAAATTAAATTTCATTAAAAATTAAAAAAAAAAAAAAAAATTTATAAAAAATATAAAATGTTTTGTTTAAATTTTTTTAAAATTAATTTTTTTAATATTTTTTTTTTTTCTTTTTTTTTTTTGTAATAAAAATAAAGGCAAATGTGGTTCCACTTTAAAAAAAATATATATTTACATAATGGGAAAATAATTGTTAATTATATTTTTTAAATTATAATGATATTTTAGGTTAAAAATATTTAATTTATGTATAATATAAAATAAAATATTTTATGTGTTTTTTTTAGTTATAATTTTTATAATAAAATAATAGAAGTATCACAATAAAAAATGAAAGTCCATTATATTAATATTTTATTGTTTGCGGATGCATTAAATATATTGGTAAAAAAATGTCATGTATACATGAAATAATAATAATAATAATAATTATAATAAAATATATATGTGAATTTTTATTATTTATGTAAATATACAATATATATATTTACAACAAATATATACAATCATAAACAGCCAATTATAACAAAAATAAATATGATATATTTTTTATAGGTAAATACCCACAAAAACAATACATTCAGCACACATCATACACCAAAAATACCATCTATCAGGTTATTATGCGAGTGCGAACTATATGCACCTGTCAACTATGATAGTGATCCCGAAATGAAAAAAGTAATGCAACAATTTGAGGATCGTACAACACAACGATTACGCGATTATGACAACCGTATGAAAACTGCACGCCAAAAATGTAAAGAACAATGTGATAAGGAAATACAAAAAATTATTTTAAAAGATAAATTGGAAAAAGAATTAATGGACAAATTTGCCACACTACAAACTGATATACAAAATGACGCCATTCCAACATGTATTTGCGAAAAATCCTTAGCAGATAAAACAGAAAAATTTTGCCTCAACTGTGGAAAAACTATGGGAGGGTTTGCCCCAGGTTATTGTTTGGTCAGCGGATTATGGTATGCGGCATGGACACATTATGTTGCTGGAATTGCTGCAAAGGCTGCTACAGAAGCGGGTATATCTAAAGCTGTTGAAGGATTAGGAAAAATATATGCATTAAGTGAGTTTTCTTACATGGATTGGATACCAAAGGTTACTGCAACAAATTTTGATAAACCAATGGAGCTTGTTGACATTGTAAACGGAGTAAGTAATATGTGCGTTGATTCTAATGGTGCTATGGAAAGTGCATTTTGCTATATGGAACAAGGCTTGAGACATAAACCGGGTTTGTTTGTTAAAACTATTTCTCAAGAGGCTGCAAAAGTTGCAGCAGAAGCTGGTAATGCTGCTAAATCTGCCGAAGTAGCTGAGGCTGCCAAGTATACATGGACTACTAGTACTTTAACTACTGGAATAACTGCTTCTGTTATTGCAATTGTAGTAATAGTTTTAATTATGATGATAATATATTGGATTTTACGTTATCGACGAAAAAAGAAAATGATGAAAAAACTCCAATATATAAAATTATTAGAAGAATAGATATTATGTGATTGTTATATTGATGTTGGCAGGCCGCTTGGTGCACGAACGATTTTTCCTTGAATGTACCATGTTTTTTTCCCATTATTAATAACTATATAATTTCATATATATTAAGTGTATACACATATAATGTATTTTGTTATGTGTCAATTTTTTTTGATTATTTATTGTATTAATTATTTTATTTATTATATTAAGTTTTTTTTTTTCAAACACTTTTATTCTTTAATAAATCATATATTTTTTTAATATATATATATTAAATACTTAATTCATAAATGTAGGTATATGTAATTGTTTAGGAAAATAAAATATGGCATGTATATATATATATATATATATATATATATAAGTTTAGGTGTTTAGGCCTATATAATATTTATTAATGCAACTATTATCTTTGTTTAATTTAAAACATATATTTTTCTTTATACTTTTTTTAAAATTTTTATTCATTAATTAATAGAAATATATATATATATATATATATATATATATATATATATATATATTTCGTTAAAATAAGTGTTGTATCATTTAATAATATAAAAAAATATATTGATCCATAATTTATGAAAAAGCACTTGAAAATAAATATATCAAGAATAATTAAAATTTACAATACACTCACACGAAAGGTATAGCAAAAATAATCATTAGAATAATGTGGAATGTTTACATATTTAACTATTTGTCATTAATCTTATTACAAAAATATATGAAATGAAGAATATAATATAAATTATTTAGATGAAGAAATAATTCTTTTATATTTATATTCTATTCGTTATATATATATATATAAAGGAATAAGGTAATTGATTTTAATTTGTTTCCTTTATAATTTGAAACTATTATACATTTAAAACGATTTTTGTAATTATAATTTATAATTGCACAATACATAGTTTTAATAAATAAATAAATAAAAATATATATATATATATATATATATATATATATATATATATATATGTATATAATTCTATAATTTATAATAATATAATTATTAAAATATATAGTAATTAATTATTTACTTAAAACATGTAATAATAAAATTAATATAATATAAAATTGTATAATTATTATTTAAAAAAATATATATATATATATTCGTATATATTATGAAAATGTTACAATCTCTAAATTATTAATAGAATATATTTGTATAATATAAAGACGAAAGAAAAAAATACAATATAGTATATAATAGTATGTATAAAATATCATTTCACTAATTTGTTCTTTTTATTTTTATTTTCTAATAATAATAAATATAAATATATTTTTTGATAATTATATAATTAAATAGTTTAATAATTAATTATTTTTTTTAAATAAGTTCTAAAATTTTTTTTAAAAATAATAATAATAAAGTTAACGTTGGTAATAACCTAGATAAATTAGAGAGAAACCTATTACTTACAATAAATTTTATAACCAAAAAAACAATTTAAACAAATAACAAAATTAAATAATTTTTTTACTATTAATTTAAATTTTTTTTCATATCATATATTATGATACCCAATATTAATTGTAAATTGTTTTATATAATTGAAATAATACCAGGTTTATGTTGTAATATCTATTTAATATGTATATACTAATATGTTTTTGTATAAGTATTGTGTATATTTAACAATTATTTCTGTACACATTTGTATATAATCTACAACTCAAAAAACAAAACAAGTTGTTTGTAACTATAGTTTTACTTGTTATATACATATATAAAAATAAAATTAATATTATCATTTAACGTATGATATAAAATTAGATATTATTAGAAATTAAAATAATAATTTATAAGAAGTATGGAAATATTTTATTATATTATATATTTTTTTCTTCCTATTTATTATTTTTTAAGTTTTCTTTTGTTGTGAATAAACGGAACAAATATGGTTGCAGTAAAAAAATATATTTACATAATGGGAAAAATAATTGTGTATTATAGTACAAGGCTATAATAATATATTAGGTTAAACACATGTAATTATTTTAATAAA
This sequence comes from Plasmodium billcollinsi, assembly GCA_900257145.2. Taxonomy (NCBI): domain Eukaryota; phylum Apicomplexa; class Aconoidasida; order Haemosporida; family Plasmodiidae; genus Plasmodium; species Plasmodium billcollinsi. The sequence goes on from LT990243.1 coordinate 41,102, forward strand.
ATAAAATTAAGTATTTTATATATGAATTTTTTTAATTATAATTTTAATCATAAAATAATATAAGTATCACAATAAATATGAAAGTGCACTACACTAATATGTTATTGTTTGCTTTTCTATTAAATATATTGTTAACATCATATCATGTACGAAGCAAAAAAATTATAAATAAATATATATATATAGGTTTTTATAAATTATGTGAATATGCAATATACATATTTATAAGAAATATATATGAAATTATAAATTACTAATAAATATAACAAAAATATATATATGATATATTTTTTATAGGAACATAATAAAAATACTCCATACATCGAACAACATACACCAATATATATATCACGAGTGTTAAGCGAAGGTGACATACAATCATCAAATTATGATAAGAATGAGGAGATGAAAAGTGTAATGAAACAATTTGATGATCGTACCTCACAAAGATTAAGCGAATATGACGAAAGGATGCAAGAAAAACGACAAAAACGTAAAGAACAACGTGATAAAAATGTACAAAAAATTATTGAAAAAGATAAAATGGAAAAATCATTAGCAGAAAAAGTAGAAAAAGGATGTCTTAGGTGTGGGTGTGGGCTAGGAGGTGTTGCAGCGAGTGTTGGATTATTCGGGGGATTGGGTACCTATGGTTGGAAAAGCGCCGCTGTTGCTGCTGCTACTGATGCGGGTATTGAGGCAGGTCTAAAAGTTGGTTTGGATAAATTCACAGAAATATTAACAAAGGCATTATCTTTTGATCGGATGGCTACGAAGCCTACAATTAAGGTGGCTGATCTTATGGTTGTGGGAAAGTTTAATGATGAAGTAACACTTTATGGTATATTTAAATGCATAAACAGTAATATGAGAGGCCAACTGGAGGCTGAGAAACATGAACTATTTTTTCAAACAGTAAATAATATGGTTGAAAAAACGGTTTCTGGGTTTAATGAATCGTATCCTACAGAAGCATCAGAAGTTGTAACAGCTTTTGATCAAGCTTACACAGGTATAATGACAAAAGAAGGCAGTGCAACTAGTACTTTAATTACTGGAATAACTGCTTCTGTTGTTACAATTGTAGTAATAGTTGTAATTTTGGTAATAATTTATTTAATTTTACGTTATCGTCGAAAAAAAAAAATGAATAAAAAATCCCAATACACAATATTATTAAATCAATAAATATATGGTTTCATGATATTAAATTCAATTTAATCTTTTGTGAACATTAGATTTTTTAGCACAAGCATATTACGATAATTCAATTTTCATAACATTAAATTATTTCTTTTCAATAATTTTTTTTGGTTTATTCTTATGTAGTTATTAAATTATTTAATTTATATTTATTTATTTTTTTTAGTGAAATGTTTGTAAATTATATATTTTATTTCTAATAAAGATTTTATATAGATATATATTGTTTGTGTATATATACATATATATTTATTTATTACACACTCTTTAAGAATACCTTGTAACATATATATTTTAAATTTCTCATATAAAATAATATGTAATGGAATATATTATATAATTAATCTTATATTGATATATTATTAAAATATAATTGTATTAAGTTAAACTAATATAAATAAGTGTAATTTTAATTAATAATATTAATCTTTATCATTGTACCATATTATTTTTATAATATATATATAATACATATTTATTATTATTGTATATTTCAATGTGATGTTTAAAATAAATTGTTATGTTAATTATTTTTTATCTTATTTATTTATTTATTTATTTTTTTTACATTTTTATTCTTTTAATAAAATAAAATATGCGTTATATTATTACAGGATGCATATATAAAAATAAATATAATATATGTATATGTATATATAGAATAACAACAAAAACGTTTTGAACACGATATATCGACATATCAACACATTATAATATAAGAATAATGAATTAACTTAATGATAAAATAAGAATTATTATAAAATAGTAACAATATAATATATAATAATTATATTTTTTGGATATGGGTTTTTTTTTGACTATACTAGTATATATAATTAATATAAAAGAAAATTTAAAACCATATATAAATATTAATAACTTGTAAAATATTAAAAAATAATATATACATAATTTATTTTTTCTATTTATATATGATTATAAAGAATTTATTATTAATATTATAGAATAGTAAAAATTACTATAAGTTTATTTTTAGAAAGTACAGCTTTAAGAAAACTTCTATTATAATATAATCATACTATTAATTTCTTATGCATTGTAAAAATATTATGTGATATTTCGTATTATATAAATATAATATATATATGTAATGTTTTACAACATAAAATAAATAAATATATTATAATTATATGTGGCATCTTTCGAAAACATTTTAAATTATATTCTTGTAATAATAATAGTATATTTCGAATTTATTGAAAAGTTATATTTTTATAATTAGATAATGTGCATTTCATTTAAATATCCTATTATATATATATATATTATTATTTATAAATTATTATAGCATAATTAAGTAATATAAAATAATAGATACAATAGAGAGAATTTTATAACATAGAATAATGCTAAGAAACAAAAATGAAAAAAAATTAAAAAGAAAAAAATATAAATAATAAAATACGCATAAATTATTATTATGCTATATTTGTTTTAGGATTAATATTATATTTTATCAATTACAACAAAATTTGTTGTTGTTTCCACAATTCTAATTATATTAGAATATATATTTTTTGTTATTTATTTGATGAAAAAAAATGAGAGCTATTATGATATATATGTGGTTTACACTCATAACGACTATTGATCTACACATTTATATGTGTATTTGCAGGAAAATATAATTTTATTTATTAAAATTTAATAACATATATATATATATATATATATATATATATATATATAATATTTGTAAAAATATACTTCAATGTTAATTTATCTGAATTCTTATTTATATATATGAGAGAATTGTTTTAAGAAAAATTACAAAAAAAAAAAAATAAAATAAAATAAAATAAAATAAATAAATAATGTAAGTAAAAAAAAAATTTTTTTTTATTTATTTTATATCACATTTATATATATTTTTTTTTTAAATATTAGATGAATATTCTCATAAAATAAATTATACGTATGATGAAAATATAATGTTCTTATACCATAATATTACAACGAAATTGTTGCTTATCAATTTATTATATAAATTATAGATTAGAAAGCAAAATACATCATTTTTTATAAATTAGATTAATACAATTTGAAATATAACATATTATTTTATTTTATTTTTTTTTTGAATTAAAAATGAAAACATATTTCGTTAAAATATTATTATTTACCTTTTTGATAAATACATTAGTATTTCCACATAATGTATGTAAAAAAATATATCATTATTACTATACCATAAATATATAATAAAACAATTATAACGCAATTAATATATATTTGTTTATTAATACTCTTTTTTTTTTTTTAGGAAAATTGTCAAAATAACCATAATAATATAAGCTTCATACAAAATAACACACAAAGAACAACAATAAAGTCAAGATTATTAGCACAAACACAAAAACACAATCCACATTATCATAATGACCCAGAACTTAAGGAAATTATTGACAAATTGAATGACGAAGCAATAAAAAAATACCAACAAACTTTTGAATCATATGAACAATTAAGAGAACTAGTAGAAAAAAATGGAACAAAGTTAACAGGTGTAAATGGTGCAAAACCTATATCAGGGATAGAAAAAGAATTATTGGAAACATATGAAGAAATGTTTGGTCACAAAAATGATATTATGTCAAAATCGGGTATGTACCCAAATGATGATGACAAATCAGATAAATCATCATCATGTGAATGCGCCAATAATAATAATAGAGAACTAGCAAACACAAAAGGAAAAGATAAGTATTTAAAACATCTAAAACACAGATGTACCCGTGGTATATGTACTTGCTCAGTTGGTAGTATATTCGTAATATTCATAGGTTTGTTAGCTGCTAAAGCTGCTGCGGCCAAATATTTCGAAGGAGTTTTTGAAGCGTATTTTTCTCATATGACAATATTTAATATGTTTAGTTCTGCTACATTAGAGTCAACTCTTAAAGTAGCCACAGGGGGTGCTGCGGGTGCTAGTGATGTGGCCGGAAGTGCTGTGAGTGCTGCTATGGGTGCATTTCCGCCTTATGGCATTGCTGCTATGGTTCTACTTATATTGGCTGTTGTACTTATAATATTATATATATGGTTGTATAGAAGAAGAAAAAGATCATTGAAACATGAATGCAAGAAACATTTATGTAAGTAATGTATTTTTAAAAATGTGAACTGTATAACTTGTGAATTGTATATAAATTATATTTTATAATATATTTTTTTTTTACACATATAATATTATTTAAATATTAAATTTTCAATGAAAAAATATGTTTACAGACATTAATTAACTCCAAACTTAAAATCGTACGAGACAACTATTATATGTAATATATATTTATGGATTGAATAATATAAACAAATATATAATTCTGATGTTAATTTTAATTACAATAACTTATAATTCTTTTTATTCTTTTGAATTTTACATTCTAATATTTATTTTGAAAAACTTGAGTCAATTCTAATATTAAATAAATATTATACAATTAAAATATAAAACAATTTTTTCCTATTAATAAAATTTTAGTGTTAATTACAACATACTTATACATCATACAACTTTTTAAATGTATTGTTTTATATATAAATCAAATAAAATAGTATCGTTTTTTAAAGAAAAAGATGATTTTTGTTTTTTTTAAATATTATATCCTATAAAATTCCCTTTTATTTTATTTATATTTTAACTTAAACAAAAAGCAAGACAAACTTTTCAAAATAAAAAGTATAGAAAATTCAATATTCTATATAAAAATATATATTCTAGCAAAGTATATGGTAAAAAAATTTCAAATATCAATGATAAAATAAAATGAAGAATTTTTTTGATTTGAGAAAAAATAAATGTGAATAAAATATTTTAATGTTAATCAAAAATATGTAATCATTAAAAAAGATATAATATATTTTATTTTTAATTAGTATAAAATTTATACATTAAATATATATTTACAAATACATAAATATATTTTGCAAACATCAAATTTTATGAGTCGAAACAAAAGAACTACGCGAAATATATATAATTCATATAATATATATAATAATGTTTCTCTTATAAATATGTATAATATATTTCAATACAAATTAAAAAGAAAATATTAAAAAGTTGGTACTTTTCATAGAAAAGTATAATAGAAAAAAATAAAGCATTTTACATTCTTTACTTTTAAATATCGCAAAATAGAAAATTGAAAATATATATATATATATATAATATATTATAAGAATCTTACTATCTATAAATTATAAATATAATATAGTACTATAACATAGAACACCACATAGAACTAACAATGTACTATTTTATTATATGTATAATTTCTCATATTAGTAACTTCTTGTTTGTTCTTATTTTTACTTAATAATAATAATAAATAAAAATATATTTTTTATCATAATTAAATGATTTAGTATATTAGTAATAAATAAATATTTCAAAAGCTTTTAAATATTTTTATAAAAATAATAATATTTAACTTAGTAATAATATAGATAAATTAGAGAGAATTGTATAACATACAACAAAACTTAGAACAAAACAAATAACATAATATATTGAAATTGCTTTATTAAAATATATGAATGTACTATTATTTTAAAAATATTTTATATCATTTATTATATGCTATATTTGTTGCTAATTGTTTTTGTAACAACAATATTACGAACATATATATTAAAATAACTATTTCATATGTATTTCATATATATGTTGAAAAATGTTAATATATATATATATATATTTGTCATATACAATTTCCAAAACTATGGTTTTACACATTTGTAAATAACTTACAAACAAAAATACGTTCTATTATTTCTATATCGTAATATTGTATTGATAAATATGAAAAAAATAAAAAAAATAAAAAAACAATTACCCTTATAATTGTCTTGATATAAAATTAAAATTCATTAAAAATTAAAAAAAAAAAAAAAATTTATAAAAAATGTAAAATGTTTTGATAAATTTGTTTAATATTAATTTTTTTACATTTTTTTTTTTTTTTTTTTTTTTTTTTGTAATAAATAAAAGAGCAAATGTGGTTCCACTTTAAAGAAAAATATTTATTTACATAATGGGAAAATAATTATTAATTATATTAAATAAATTATAATCATATTTTAGGTTAAAAAATATTTAATTTATGTATAATATAAAATAAAATATTTTATGTGATTTTTTTAGTTATAATTTAAAACATAAAATAACATAAATATAAAAGTAAAAATGAAAGTCCATTATATTAATATTTTACTGTTTGCGCATGCATTAAATACATTGGTAAAAAAAATGTCATGTATACATGAAATAATAATAATAATAATAAAATATATATGTGAATTTTTATTATTTATGTAAATATACAATATATATATTTACAACAAATATATACAATAATAAATAACTAATTATAACAAAAATAAATATGATATATTTTTTATAGGTAAATAACAACAAAAAACCATCCATCACACAACATACACATACCAATAGATCATTATGTGAGTGCGAATTATATGCACGTGCCAATTATGACAGTGACCCAGAGATGAAATCTGTTATGGATAATTTCAATAAACAGACACAACAAAGGTTTCAAGAATACGACGAAAGGATGAAAACTACACGCCAAAAATGTAAAGAACGATGCGATAAAGAAATACAAAAAATTATTTTAAAAGATAAATTAGAAAAAGAATTAATGGACAAATTTGTCACGTTACACACCGATATACAAAATGACGCTATTCCAACATGTATTTGCGAAAAGTCCATAGCGGACAAAGTGGAAAAAGGATGTTTGCGATGTGGAGGTGTATTGGGTGGGGGTGTGGCCCCAAGTGTTGGTTTATTGGGAGGAATAGGTATCTGTGGGTGGAAAATGGGCGCTACTGCTGAGGCCGCTACGAAATATGCCATGTATGATGCTTCTTTTGCTGCTATTAAAGAAGGTATGAAAGCAGCAATCGGAGGTTTAGAAGAAGTTCCTGGTCTTCCGGCTTTACTTGGTGGAAATATTAAAGATTTGGTTACTCCAAAAAATTTTCATTGTGAAAAAGCTCTAGTTGATGTAGTTCAAAATGTGCAAAAAACAAAATGTGTGGGGACTAATGCTAATTCTAGTCTTTTTTGTGACACTTTAAAAAATAATGGCTTTTCAAGAGTATATGGAAGAGTAGAAGAAGCTGGTCAAGTTGGTGCTGCAGCTTATGAGGATACATTGGCAACGAAAGCAACAGAATTTACAACAAGAAACATGGCTGCAGTAAAAACTGCATATGAAGGTTGTCAGACTACTATTATTGCTTCCATCGTTGCAATAGTAGTCATAGTTTTAATTATGGTAATAATATATTTGATTTTACGTTATCGACGAAAAAAAAAAATGAAGAAAAAACTTCAATACATAAAATTATTAGAAGAATAGATATTATTATGTGTTTGGTATTTTTTGATGTTGGTAGCATGCTTGGTATATGTACTCTTTTTTTTTAAATATGCCATGTTTTTTTTTCTCCATTATAAATAACTATATATTTCTATATTTATTACGTTTATATATATATAATTTATTTTGTTACCATCCTATTTATTTATTAGTTATTGCATTAATTAATAATTTATTGATTATTATCCTTTTTTTTAAAGACCTTTATACTTTAATAAATAATGTATTTGTTAATTTATTTTAAATACATCTTATATATATATATATATATATATTTATGTATTTATATTATATATAATTATTTCAAAATTTTTATGAACATAATATGACATATATTTATTAAATTCTTTATATTAGTTGTTATATAAAGTAATAACTAAAAACACAAACACAAAATATATCATATTATATAATTATTCGTGAGTATCCATCATACTTTTGAAAATTGAATTTTAATAGTATTAATGCTGCTACAAAATTATTAAGTGGATCGATAAGCTAGTTATTTAACGTATCGTTAAAAAATATTTTTTTCTAGAATAAAAAAAAATATATTATACGTATAAGGTTCATGCTATTGTAGCAATATTTTAATAATTTCTGTTTTCCTTGTTCTTTTTTCGTTCTTGTTTTTCATTTTGTACTAGTTATTAATTTTTGTTTCTTTTTTTTGTAATCATACGTATTTTGATTATGATTATTGGAAATAACTTTATTTTAAGAAATATCATGAATTTTTTTTTAACGTTTCTAATTACGTATAAAATAAAAATAAATGATTCTTTGTTTTTTTCATAGTATATATAATGTCGTTTTATTTGTTTAATGTATAATAATATATTTATTGAAATATATAGTTATTAATTATTTTGTTAAAACATGTAATAATACAATTAATGTATGATAAATTGTGAAATAGTATAACTACTATTTTAAGAAATATAAATATATATAATAATACACGTTATTAATATAATATATTTGTATAAGATAAAACAATACATAAAATAATGTAATGTATTACGTAATAGTATGTATAATTTCTTATTTCGTTAATTGTTTTTTTTTTAACAATAATAAATATTAATATTATTTGCGATAATTATATAATTTAATACTTTAATAATAAATGAAGGATTTAAATGCTTTTAAATATTTTTATAAAAATAATAATCTTAATCTTAGTAATAATATAGATAAATTAGAGAGAATTGTATAGCATACAACAAATTTTAGAACAAAACAAATAACATAATATATGGAAATTGATTTATTAATATATACATATATATACTATTATTTAAAAAATATTTTATATCATTTATTATGATATGCTATATCTGTTGTTAATTGTTTTTATAACAACAATATTACGAACATATATATTAAAACAACTATTTCATATGTATTTCATATATATATATATATATATAACAAATTGGTATTATATATATTTGTCATATACAATTTCCAAAAATTATGGTTTTGCACATTTGTAAATAATTTACAACACATTGATATATTGTATGTTTACTGTATTGTAACATATTATTAAAAAATATGGAAAAAATAAAAAAAAAATTTAATTGTAATATATCGTATGATATAAAATTGAATTTTATTACAAATTAAAAATAAAAAAAAAAAAAAAAAAATTATAAAAAATATAAAATTTTTTGATAAATTTTTTTAATATTAATTTTTTTACAGTTTTTTTTTTTTTTTTTTTTGTAATAAAAATAATGGCAAATGTGGTTCCACTTTAAAAAAATTATATATTTACATAATGGAAAGCTGTGGTATATTATCAAAAATATAATCATATTTTAGGTTAAAAATATATAATTTATGTATAATATAAAATAAAATATTTTATGTGTTTTTTTTAGTAATTTTTTTTATCATAAAATAATATAAATATCACAATAAAAATGAAAGTCCATTATATTAATATTTTATTGTTTGCGCATGCATTAAATATATTGGTAAAAAAATGTCATGAATACATGAAATAATAATAATAATAAAATATATATGTGAAGTTTTATTATTTATGTAAATATAGAATATACATATTTACAACAAATATATACAATCATAAACAACTAATTATAACAAAAATAAATATGATATATTTTTTATAGGTAAACACCCACAAAAAACCACCCATCACACTACGTCATACATCAAAAATACGAACTACCAGGTTATTATGCGAGTGCGAATTGTATTCACCTCCAAATTATGACAATGATCCACAAATGAAAGAAGTCATGCAACAATTTGAGGATCGTACATCACAACGATTTAAAGAATACGACGATCGTATGGTAGAAAAACGAAAGCAATGTAAAGATAAATGCGATAAAGAAATCCAAAAAATTATTTTAAAAGATAAAATCGATAAGGAATTAACCGAAAAGTTTTCCACCTTAGAAACAAAGATAGGTACCGATGATATACCTACATGTATTTGCGAAAAGTCGATAGCAGATAAAACAGAAAAGTTTTGTCTCAGCTGCGGTAAAAATATGGGAGCGATTGCGCCCTGGTGGGGGTTAGTCTGTGGTGCATGGTATGCAGGGAGGATAAATGCTGCCACGGTTGCCGCTATTGAATTAGCTACTCAGGAGGGTATAAAAGCAGGGGTTCAAGTAGTAATTGCAAAAATAAAAGGAATTTCTCTTTTTAGTATGCTTCCGGATGTACAATGGGCAGATTTCATTAAACCATCAAATTATAATATTGCCAGTGGTCTTCGTGAAGCTGTTACAAATGCCTTAACTTCAAGTCAAAAAACCTGCGCACCTTCATGTGAAAAAATAAAACAAGCGCTCATAGCCTTACCTAATGCAGAAAAGAATTTTGGAGAATACATAGCAGCTGGTGAAAAAGCTGCTGCTGCAGAAACTGCAGAAAAGATTCCTATATATACAACTCAGGAAATGGCCAACGTAACAAATGTTAGTGCTATTTTTTCTGATCCTATTATAATTTCTGCTATAGTAGTAGTGACTATAGCTGTTATACTTTTAATTATTTATTTGATTTTACGACATCGAAGAAAAAAAAAAATGAAGAAAAAACTGAAATATATAAAATTATTAGAAGAATAGATATTATTATGTGTTTGGTATTTTTTGATGCTGGTAGACCGTTTGGTACACGTACAGTTTTTCTTTGAATGTACCATTTTTTTTTTCCCATTATAAATAATTATATTAATTTTATACGTATTAGGTTTTTACACATATAATGTAATTTGTTATGTGCCAGTTTGTTTGATTATTGATTATATTAATTAATTTATTGAATAATATCCTTTTTTTTAAAGAACTTTTTACTTTAATAAAAAATATACTTGTTAATTTATTTTAAATACTATGTATATATTTATGTATTTATATTATTTATAATTATTTCAAAAATTTTAGGAACATAATATGACTTATATTTATTAAATTCTTTATATTAGTTGTTTTATAAAGCAATAACTCATAAAACAAATACAAAATATATTATATTATAATATATAATTATTCGTGAGTATCAATCATCCATTTCAAAATTCAATTTTAATAGTATCAATGTAACTATAATTTTTTATAATTCATTCATCGGTTATATATTTCACATAATTCTAAAAAGTGTTTTTTCTAAAATAAAGAAAAGTATATTCGTACCATAAGATTTATAATATTATAACAATATTTTAATGTTCTGCTTTTTCGTTGTTCTTCGTTCTTGTTTTTTCATATTGTTCTAGTTATTATTTTTGCTTTTTTTTTTTTTTTTTTTTTTTTTTTTTGGTACTCATACGTACTATGATCATGTATATAGGAAATAACTACATTTTAAGAAATAGGAAGAATTTTTTTTTAAACGTTTCTAATTACGTATAAAATAGAAATAAATGGTTACTTGTTTTTTTATAGTATATATAATATCGTGGTATTTGTTAAATGTATAATAATATATTTATTAAAATATATAGTAATTAATTATTTTGTTACAACATGTAATAATTCAATTAATGTATGATAAGTTGTGAAATAGTATAACTACTATTTTAAGAAATATATATATATATATATAATAATTATTATTATTATTATAAATAGAAAATATTTGTATAAGATAAAATACTACATAAAACAATACAATGTATTGTGTAAGAGTATATATATAATTTCTCATTTCATTAATTGTTTTTTTTTTTTTTTTTTTTTTTTGAATTTTCTTTTCTAATAATAATAAATATAAAAAATATTTTTTTGTGATAATTATATAATTAAATAGTTTAATAATTAATAATTTTTTTAAATTAGTTAAAATATTTTTATAAAAATAATAATATTAATCTTTGCAACTACGTAGATAAATTAGAGAGAAAGGTATAACATACAACAATTTTTAGAACAACAAAAAAAATAATAACAAAACCTAAAAAAGAATACAATTACTATTAGTTTGAAAAATACTTATATGTTTTATTATGATACACAATATTTATTGTAAATTTTTTTATATAATTCAAATAATACCAACATTATTTTGTAATATGTATTTAATATATATATATTAATAAGTTCTTATATAAGTACTTTATAACTTTAAGAATTATTTATCTACACATTTGTATATGATTTACAACATAAAAAAAACGTCGACTTGTTTGCAACTATAGTTTTATTTGTTATATATATATATATATATATAAAAGTGCTATTATAATTTATCATATGATATAAAATTAGATTTTATTAGAAATTAGAAATTAAAATTATAAAAAATATGGAAATAGTTTATTATATTATTTTTCAAAAATTTTAATTATTTAATTCTTCTCAATAAATGCAAAAATATGGTTGCAGTAAAAAAATATATATACATAATGGGAAAATAAATGTGTATCATAGTACAAGCCTATAATGATATATTAGTTTAAAAATATGTAATTCTTATATTACAATCAAATATGTTATTATATATGAATTTTTTTTGTTATAATTTTTATCATAAAGTAATATAAGTATCACAATAAATATGAAACTGCACTACACTAAAATATTATTATTTTTCTTTCTATTAAATATATTGGTAACATCATATCAAGTACAAATCAAATATTTATTTATAAATATATATATATATATGTATATATTACATTCTTTATAGGCTCATAATAATAATAATAAATCATACATCACAACACGTGACACACCAATATATACATCACGAATGTTAAGCGAAGGTGACACACAATCATCAATTTATGATAAGGATGCAGATATGAAATCAGTGAAGGAAATTTTCGATCGACAAACCTCACAAAGATTTCAAGAATACGAAGAACGTATGAAAGATAAAAGCCAAAAACGTAAAGAAGAACATGACAAAAATATACAAAAAATTATTGAAAAAGATAAAATGGACAAATCCTTAGCAGAAAAAATAGAAAAAGGTTGTCTTAAGTGTGGATGTGGGTTTGGAGGTGTTGCAGCAAGTGTTGGATTATTCGGGGGATTGGGTACCTATGGTTGGAAAAGCGCTGCTATTGCTAAGGCAGTTGTAGCCGCTAAGGAAGCTGCTGAAAAAATAGGTGCTGCTAAGGGTGCTGAGGAAGGTGTGACAGTACTAATTCATAAGTTAAAAGAAGCATTCCCTATAGAGAATTTGTTTGATCGTCCATTCGAAGAATTCATTACTCCAAAAACCTACTTTAATGCGGATCTAATATCTGGTGCTGTCAAACAGAAATATGAATCATTGTGCTTGACAGACACAACATGTGGAGGGAATTTTAAGTTTGCGTTTTACAAAACTATGCAAGGAGGTCAAGGTACTCTAAAAGTGGTAGAAGATGCAAAAATTGTTGTTCGAGAAGCTGTGGACAAAGCTAAGGAAATGACTATTGGGGTTACTGCAGCTAAAACAGAAGAATTTAAAATAGCTGAACTTGGTGATGTAGTAGCAGCAAGTACATATGCGTACAGTGCAATTGGTTACTCCGTCCTTGCATTATTAATTATAGTTTTAGTTATGATAATTATTTATTTAATTTTACGTTATCGACGAAAAAAAAAAATGAAGAAAAAAGCCCAATACACAGAATTATTAAATCAATAAATATATGGTTTCATGGTATTAAGTTCAATTTAATGTTTTGTGAATTTTAGGCTTTTCAATACAAGAATACAATGATAATTAAATTTTTATAACAATATATATTTTTTTTCCTGTTTAAAGGTATATGGTTATGAAATTATTTAATTTATATTTATTTATTTTTTTTTTTAGTGAAATGAGTGTACATTATATATATATATTTTTTTTTGTTTAGTAAAAATTTTATATAAATATATATTATTTGTATGTGTATATATATATATATTTATTTATTTATTATACACTCTTTAAGAATACCTTGTAACATATATATTTTAAATTTTTTATATAACAATATATATAATGGAATATATTATATAATAAATATATTATATTATTAGTCTTATATTGATATATTATTTTAAATCTAACTATATTAATATAATATGAACTAATATAAATAGATATAATTTTAATTAATAATATTCATCCTTATCATTTGAACGATATTATTTTTATAATATATATATAATATATATTTATTATTATTTTACACTTCAGTATCATGTGTTAAATAAAATATTATGTTAATTAATTTTTTATCTTCTTATTTTTAATTTTTTTCATTTTTAATAAAATAAAATATGTGTTATATTATTACAGGACACATATTAAAAAACATATCATAATATATATATGTATATATATATATATTAACCACAAAAATGTTTTGAACAAGATATATGTATGTATCAATATTTTATAATATCATAAGTATGAATTAACCTATTCGTACAATAAGCATTATTATAAAATAGTAAAAATATATTATATAATAATTATAGTTGTATTAAAATAATTACATTTATGAAATATCCGTTTTTTTTGACTATACTAATATATATAATTAATATTATAGAAAATTTGAAACGATATACAAATATTAATAACTTGCAAAATATTAAAAATAAATATATATATAATTTATTTTTTCTATTTATATATGACTATAAAGAATTTATTATTAATATTATAGAATAGTAATATTTACTACAAGTTTATTTTTAAAACGTACAACATTAAAAAAACTATTATTATAATATAATCATATCATCAGCTTTTTACATATTGTACAAATAATATATTATATATGATATTATATATAAATACAATTTATATATGTAATATTTACAACATACAAGTTATAAATACAAAATGATTATACTATTTATATTTATATAGAGCCATTTCAAATACAGTATGTCACTATTTGGTATCTTTTGAAAATCGTTTAAATTGTATTCCTGTAATAATTGTATATTTTCAATTCATTACATTATATTTTATAATTAGCTAATATATAATTCATTTAAATATACTATTATATATATATATATATATTTATAATTATTATTTATAAATTATTATAGCATATTTAAGTAATATAAAAATAATAGATAAATTAGAGAGCATTTTGTAACATAGAATAATGCTTAGCAACAAAAATAAAATAAACTAAAAAAATATATATACATATTAAAATACATATAAAAAGTATTATATTATTTTATTTTTAAGAATAATATTATATTTTATTAATTACAAGAAATTTTGTTATTATTTCAAAAACAATAATTATATTAGAATATAATTTAAGATATTTATTTCATAAAAATCATGAGGACTATTATGATATATATATGTGGTTTACACCAAAAACCACTATTGATTCACACATTTATATGTGTATTTGCAGGAAAATATATTGTTATTTATTAACATTTTATAATATATATATAATATTTATTAAAATTTACTTGAATGTTAATTTATCATAATTCTTATATTTATATAAATCAAAATTACTTTAAGAAAAAAAAAAAATAATAATAATAATATATAAAATCCAAGAAAAAATTTATATTTATTTTATATATTATATTTTTTTTTTTTTTTAAATATTCCATGAATATTCTCATAAAATAATTTATACTTATGATGAAAATATAATGTTCTTATATCATCAAATTGTAAGAAAATTTCAGATTATCCATATATTATTTAAATTATACATTACAAAATAAAATTCATCATTGATACCAATTATGTTAATGCAATTTGAAATATAACATATTATTTTCATTTTTTTTTTTTTTTTTTTTTTTTGTATTAAAAATGAACACATATTACGTTAAAATGTTATTATTTACCTTTTTGATAAATGCATTAGTATTACCCCATAATGTATATATAAAAAATACATCATTATTACAATAACATAAATATATAATAAAAAAAAATTATTATATGTTCTATATATATGCATTAATCTTCCTTTTTTTTTAGGAAACTTATATAAATAACCATTATAATATAAGCCTCATACGAAATAACACGCAAAGAACAACGATAAAATCAAGATTATTAGCACAAACACAAAACCATAATCCACATTATCACAATGACCCAGAACTTAGGGAAATAATTAATAAATTGAATGACGAAGCCATAAAAAAATACCAACAAACTCATGAACCATATGAACAATTGCGAGAACTAGTAGAAAAAAACGGAACAAAACATGTAGATGGACTTGGATCAGAACCTATGTCAACGCTAGAAAAAGAATTATTTGAAACATATGAAGAAGTGTTTGGTAAAGAAAGTCATACGATGTTAAAATCGGGTATGTACCCAAATGATGATGACAGATCAGACAAATCATCAACATGTGAATGTACTGATATTAATAAAACGAAACTAGCAAAAAATAAAGGAAAAGATAAGTATTTAAAACACTTAAAACATAGATGTACCCGTGGTATATATATTTTCTCAGTCGTTAGCGCATTCATAACTATGTTAGGTTTGGCGGCTGCAAGAGCTGCTGTCGATAATGCCGTCTCTCTTAGTGTATATGCATCAGTAAAAGATTGTGTGTCCTCTATTGCAATATTTAATCTACTTTATAAATCAACTATGTTTTCAGCTCTTCAAGGAGTTACAACATGTGGTGCATATGCTGCATCAAACGATGTAGTCACATATGTTACATTTGCTGCTATGGACGCATTTTACCCCTGGGGTATTGTGGCCTTGGTTCTACTTATATTAGCTGTTGTACTCATAATATTATACATATGGTTATATAGAAGAAGAAAACGATCATTGAAACATGAATGCAAAAAACATTTATGTAAGTAATGTATTTTTAAAATTATGAAGAATTTTACGCTTAAAATATTTATAAATTATATTTTATCGCAACTTATTTCTTTACACGTGATATAAAATTATATAAATAAAAGAATTTCTTTCGTATCTTATATAATTTATAGATTATAATATTAATAATTAACTTTTATACGAGATATTTGTTCTTTTTATGATGATTTTATGCAATAAAAGATATTATTTCTATTTTTTATCATTTAAATTAATTACATTCTTACTTTTAAAAATTAAATATAAGAATATTTCTTTTCCCCATTATTGGTTATAAACGTCTTGTGCTTAATTAAATTTATTTTTATTAAAAAAATTTTTACACGTATATACTTATAAGAAAAAAAAAAAAATAAAATAAAATAATTATTCATATATTCACGCATTAATATTTTTCACTGATAAAATAAACGAAGTGATTATTGTTCTTTTCATTTTTATTATTTGAAAAAAATATATCCTACAATTTTTTTTTTTTTAATACGTTCTTATATGTCATATATGTAATTTCATATATATATTACTAAACATATAATATATTTATATTTTATTTTTACATTTAAAGTAATAAAATTATTTATTGTTATTTTATAATATTTTTTATTAGTTTATAAGTGCATAAAAATATCTTTGTTCGAATTATATAATAAGGAAGTACTAATATTTTTAAAAGAATTAAGTTATATATTATGAAATAAAAATTATATTATTATTATATAAAAAAAAGTTTCCTTTTAATTTCATTTTAAGTGAAATTATATTAATATACAAACTCTAAATTAATATTTATAATATTTCATTATAATTTTGTATAAGATTAATTTTATTATTTCTATTTATACTTATACATATAATTATAGAAGAAATATTTTAAAATTTAGATATATAAGGATAATTAGATTTGTGTAAAAAAGTAATTTTATCTACAAATGAATAATAAATACTTTTTTGTAAAATTAAAATCAAATTAAATATATATATTATCCTTAATATAGATGCATTACATAAAGTGATTATACTTATAATTTCCTTCTTTATAATATCCAGTTACCTAAAATAAATTTTATACAAACAAACAATGAACATTAACTATTTTAATATTGTTTGAATAATATAAAAGGTATATATTAATTATACATAAATGAATATATATATACTGAATAAATAAAATTCATTATAATATTAAAAAATTATATTATCCTTAATAATATTATAATTTTCTTATTTTCTAAAAAAAAAAAAAAATATGTTCATTTAATTAATTTTACAATGATGTATAATAACTTATAATGTTACTAAATAAATTTACTATATATGCTTTTATTCTAATATAATATTTATTAATATATTTAGTTGTTCTCATAATATAAAAAATAAAACGTCATAATTAAAATTTTGTAGTTAAAATTATAAAAGTATAGTGTAAAATATATATTTTAATAAAAACAAATTATAAAAATAATATAATAAAATGAAAAAGAGAAAAATGTCTTGTAATTATTTTAAAATATCTTTGTTCTCTATTGCACTACGTATTTATAAAATTACACATAGTATTAGAAAAAAAAATAATAATAATAATAATAATAAAATAAAATCAATATACATATATTATTAATATTATATATATATATATATATAAATTCGATAAAATATATATATATATATATATATATTTATTATTTTCTTTATTATATAGTTATGCCTTAAAAAAATAACTCATAATAAAACAAATAATTTTGATATTCTAAATGCATGACATATAGGATTACTAGCCGAATAACACGAAACAGATATATATAAGACATATTCATAATAAAATTCAGTGACAAAACCAACAAATAATAAATCAGATGAAAATTATACAGAATATAATAAAACATTATCTGCATGTACATTATATGATGAAATTCAACAAAAATATGATCTAACAGAATAAATAAATTGCTCTTATAGTTTATTTTTCAATTTCTTCTTTTTTAGTTTAATGTATGATTTATAGAAAATCACAATGTATTTATATATAATAATCAGAATAAAATTTTTAAAAGAATAATACAAATATATATTGAAAAACAAGAAAACGACAATCAACTACATTTTATTTATGTAAATAGAATAAATATCTTGTTATTTTTTATATGAATAAAAATAAAATCACGTAATTATATAAACACATCATAAAATAATTAATTTTCTTTTTTTTTCTTTCTTCTCCTTTTAGTATTGTGACATTAATATATATATATATATGTGCTTCATATTTTTCCATATTATTTTTCTCCAAAATATATAAATCTTTTTATATATTCTCATAAAATAAATTCTTATTTTTATTTTTATTTTTAGTTGCTATTTAAACGATTTATCTTTTAATATAAATATATATTTACTTTATATAAGATAAAATGTGAAATATTCTGAAAGAATTTTTCTGTAGATTGACAAAATACGAAGTTTCTAATATATATGTATATATTATGAAATATATGTTTTATAAAAATAATATAAAATACATAAAATGTATTATATATCTTATATTTAATTAATTATGTAAAAGATTAATATTTCAGCATTTTATTAGATTATGTATATAATACACTAAAGAAGGAATTTACATTATTTTATACTTTCCATTTAAAAATATTTTATGAAATTTTTTTTTCGTATATTGTATATTCTTATATAAAATATTGAATTATTTTATTTTTCTTTTTAAATGTTTTCTATTAATATGTACATTTTAAATTAAAAAAACTAGACAGCTATAACTTTGAATAAAATAAGACATATATTTCTATGAATATGTATTCAAATTAATTCTATATATATATATTTATAATTATTTTATTATATTCATACACTGTTATTCATAATATTGTATATTATATTTTATATAATTATTAATATAAATATGTAATAATATATTCTTCAATGAATATAATATTATCCTAATATAAAAATATTTATAATCTAAAAGAATACATTTATTTACAATAATATCTATAAAAAAAATAATATAATTTACAACTAATATATTTATGATTACAAATAAAATGAAATCTAATGAAGTTTATCTAAATAATTAAAGTAAAAATTGAAACAATAATTATCAATTATTTTTATTAATTATATTTATTTTCTTTCGAATTTATTTTTTCTAAAAAAATTATTATTGAATGATGCATCTTTTATTTACACAAATTATATTTTCCTACAGAATATAATAAATATATATAACACATTTATTAGGTCATATATATATATAAAAAAAAAAAAGTTTGGTTTCCTTGGTTTCATCTATATACTTTTTAATATTTAAATTCAATTATATTTACAACATATTATAATATCCAAAAAAAAAAAAATAAAAACTAATAGAAATATCAGAATATATCAATATATCAATATATATATAAATATATATATATATATATATATATAATAAAATAAATTTATTTTTATTACCATACATTTATAATTAAATCCTTCACAATTCTTAATACCTATTTCTTATTCATATATTTATATACTTTAAAATCAAAATTATTTTTCAAAATTGATTTTAGTCATATAACACGATTATTAAGTTTGATATAGGAAAAGTAACACATTACTTTTTATCATTTATTATTTATTTATATTTTTTTCATATATATAATATATATTATAATACTCTCAAAATAATCCTAAATTACTTTTTAATCAATTAATAAGAACACATTTTAAGATATTTAAAATAAAAATAACAATAACCATATTATTACATATTATTATATAATATTTACTTATTTTAATTAAGCTTCAATTTTTTATGATTCAAATATTTTTTGTCCTACATTTATTATATATATACACATTTGCTCAAATGTTATATTCAATTTCTATATATTATGCAGATATATTAAATTTTGTCATATTATTTTAGTATTCATAAAAGTATCAACTTTGTAGTATCTTCTTTTTTTTTTTTTTTTCTTTGTAACATATAAATTTTGTGTTATTTGAACAAAAGATCAATTTTGCAAGAAGGAGTATTATCTAAAAAAATATATATTTTTTTTTTATTTATAATATTAAAAAATATTATTACATTTTCTTTAACTTTATATCTAGAATAATACATATAAAAATTACATAAAAATTTTCATCACTTTTTTAATTAATCCATAATAAAATTAATTTAAAAAAAAAAAAAATAATTTTTTCTTTCATTTTTTTTTTTTTTTTTTTTTTTTATTGAAATATATAAAAATAAATTATTTCATAATTAACAATTTTAATAAATTTTTTTTTTTTTTCGTTTTTTTCTTTTATAAAAATTAAAATCCTCATGAAAAAATGTAGTAAAAAAAAAAAAATAAAAAAAATAATATATTTATCATAATTCATTAGTATAAATTATTTTAGATTACACCAAAAATATATGTATTATATATATATATATTATACTTGAGATAAATATATGATTATTATAATTATATAATATATGGTATTATATATATAATAAACATATAGTATTCTAAAGAGATATAAATTTATGTGAAATTACTATATAATATTATAATTATGCAATAGTTAAGTAGTAGATATTTTTATTAATATAAAATTTGAGAATTATTAAAAAAAATAATCACATATATTATAATATATATATATATTATATTATTAAAATAATAATGTTCATTTCAAAAATATATAAATATATATATATATATATATTTTTTTTTTCTTTTTATATAATATTGAGAAATAATTACATCTTTAGGGGCTATGATAACTTTTTAATAATTTTTTTATCTATCCATATGCATAAATATTTTGTATTTTAAATTGTTTAAAATACCATATTATTTAATTTATGTGTGAACATTATAATAGACTAATTTCCATAAACATTTTGAACATTAACTTTAAAAAATATATATATATATATATATATATATTATAACATTTGTAAAATATTTAATTTATATTATAAATATTATTTACAAAGTGAATATTTATTTATATGAAATATATTATATATATATATATGTATATGTATAATAATTGTTATATTCCAAAATAAATTATTATATTTTTTTTTTTCTTTATCTCTTATTACATCATTTATTCTTATTAATATAATATATTTTATTAGGTTTATATCAATGTTAAATAGACCTTATGACATTTATAAAATTATTTATTCAAGAAAATAATAAATAAATAAATTAATAAATAAATAAATTTGATATATATACTATCTATCAATATAATTTTCAATTTATTCAAACAAATATGAATAAATATTTTAGAACATAATAAATTTTAATCTTTTAGTGTAGAAATATCCAATAAATTAAGAATTTTACACACATTTATTAAAAAAAATATATATATAAATATATATCATATATATATATATATATATATATATATATATATATAATCATGTTCCTTTCTTATATTAGCACATTTTCATTAACACTTTTATTATGTATAATAACATTATCATACAATGTAAGAAAAGAGAAAATAATATAAAAAATACCAAATATTTATACATATATAAAATATATATATATATTTTTTTTTTCATTTTGTAATTTTTTCTTTTCTTTTTTTTTTTTAGAATAGTACAGACCATTATTATCTAACAAACTATAAAAACTTCCCAATAGTAAAATCACCTCATATAAGATCATTAGCAGAACGCTATCAACAAAATAAAATTAATAGTAAGTATGATGAGCTTAGAACTTTAGGTGAATCTCTTCCAAAAAAAAAAAAACCTAGTAAATATGATGAAATTAGAGGCTATGTTCAACCGAAACAAAAAAAGGAAAAACCTAGTAAGTATGATGATGTTAGAGGGTTTGGTGAACCCACAAAAAAAAAGAAAATAACCAGTAAGTATGATGACCTTAGAACATTAAAAAAACAAAACGATAATAATAAAACGAAACCAACAACGAATGATGATTTAAAATTTTTGTTAGAAAATTATGAAAAGGAAAAAACCGAAAAACACAAATTATTAAAATTTATAAAAAAAAAGGATAAAGAAAATAGTGAAAGACAAAAACATGGACTACCTCCAGATATGCTATATAATGGATTATCCTCAAAAAAAGAAGCACAAGAATATGTATGGTCAGATGTACAATATACAGTAAAAAAAGGAATATTAAAAGCTTTAAAATTTACTTGGAGATCTATCAGTTTTATTATAAAACTTATATTCTTTGGATTAATATCATTACTCTTTTGGATATTTAGAGGCATTTCGAGTTTATTTTAAGGAACTATATAAACATATATTATTATAGCAAAATAAAAATATGTATATATGTATTTTTTCTGTAAGAAAAAAACAAGAAATAAAAAAAAGTAAAATAAAATGAAATAAAATGAAATAAAATGAAATAAAAATAAAATAAAATAAAATAAAATAATTTTAAAAATTTTGTAGTATTATAATTCGTATTATATATAATATAATATTAATATACTATTCAAATTAATCAGGTGAATATTTTAATATACCTAGTCACCTTATATATAAATATTTGTTATCTATTAGTACCTTTTCAATTTACATTTTTAATTTTATATGTCTTAAAAAATTATTTATATACTTCATGGTATATATTTTATTTTACTTTACTATTATTTTATTTATTTATTTTATTATAAATTTTTTTTTTCGTTGTTGTCATTTCTTTCAATATAATATGCAAATTCACACTTGATATAAAATTATGATACTCCACATATATATATATATATATATATATATATATGTATATGTAAAATTTTGTGAATAATCATATATCTACGAATAAAATTAATTCATACATACACATATTAACATAAATGTATTAGTTAATTTATCTATTTATAATTTTTTTTTATTCTTTTTCTATATAATAATATAAAGTTCTTTTTGAAATAATAATTTATTTATTATATTATATTATATAATTATGCATTTATATATATATATATATATATATATATATATATATTTATAAACTTATATTTTGATATATAAAACGCTAGTATAAAAAGTCTATATTTTTATATTTAAGAAACAAGAAAAATGAATTAACAAAAAAACAAAAAAAAAATTCTTTTAATTTATTTAAATATATTATTCATACCTTTTAGTAGTATAGATTTTTCACTTTATATTTTATTCTATTTTATAATTTTTCAATATATTAATACTTCTCCAAATTTTTTCATAAGTTCCCTATATATGTGGAAGAAAAATATTCTTATTATATTCTAGACTTTTTAAAAACATATATTATATAACAACACACACTACCTAATTATTTGAAAATGATGATTCTATGAATCATTATTTATCCATAAGTATATATATAAGAATATTTCTCATAAGAACACTTTTATTTATCCTATTATTCTTATGTATATTATTAAATTTGTTATTAAAAGTATATCCCATAAATATATGATAATATATATATATATATATATATATATATTTATTTATTTTTTTTTTTTTTTTAACAAGTTTAAATTTTAAGGTAATTATTAATGATACCCAACAATTGTTACATTTTCTTTATTATACATATATACATATATATATATATATATATATGTGGCATAAAAACATTAAAAGATAAAAAACAAGAAAAAATGAACCAAATGAAAATATATAAAAATACATAAAAATATATATGTGTATAAAATATATTTTCCTAAAAAAAAAATGAAAATTTTGTAAATATAATTATATACAAATGTACATATATAATATTTGAAAAAAATAAAAAAACATGTATAAAACAAAAGACTATATATTTATATATAATGTAGAAGCATATATATATATATATATATATATAATTAAGAATGCATAAATAAATATGTATTGTATAAAAACATAAAAAAATTAGTAATGGAAACATAAAATAAAAACAAGTATTCATATTTAATTTTCTTTGGTTGTTTAAAAGTTTTATAACTATAAAAGGGAAGCTGACATTTAACATAAATATTATATATATATGAATATATATATATATATATATATATATATATATTTATTTATTTATTTATTTATTTACATTAATGTTCAGTCTATTAATATATATGCTAGATGGAATACGAGAATTTCCTCTTAATTATTATAATATAATATATATATATATATATATGTGTATACTCCTTTAACATTTACATTATTATATCATTTAAATAACACAAAAATCATGTTTTATATTGACCACTTTTATCAAGAGGGAATTTGTTTTTAAATTCTGGTAAATATATATCATTGGGTGATTTAAAAAATAATAATGTACACATATTAATTTTTCGCGTTTCTTCTAATAGAACTAAATGAGTAGCATCTTCGAATACAATTAAATGTGTGTTTTTAAAATATCTAGTTGTATTCTCAAAAACCTCCTCTGAACAATATTCATCATCCTTTCCACCTAAAATCAGAACAGGTATTCCAGTATCACCAATTTCTCTATAAATATGATGAGCACTCCACATATGCAAATTATTTATACAACCAAGTATAGATTGTGCTATGTTATCTTTTTTTACAAAAAGATGCCACATAAGTCTATTATATAAATATTCATTTTTTTGATAGATATCTTTCTTACCAACATGTCCTATATCAAGTTCAACTTCTTCATCATCATCATACACATTTACCATTTTTCCTTTAAATGATCTAAAACAAAAAGGTCGTAAAATGAAAGTTGACAAATTAATTAAGCAAGAACATTTTTTGAATATTTTTAAATACCAAGGTTTCTCATTTAATATACCAACCGGTGATATTAAAACCATTTTTTTTACTTTTTCTGTATGCTTACGAGTAAACCCTGCTGCTATTATACATCCCATAGAAAAACCCATTAAATAATAATCCTTATTTTCTAGGTTCAAATGCTTTAATAATTCTTCTGTTTGTTCTACATAAAAGTCAATACCATATGTTTTTTCTTTATCATTATATTTTGGTGTTGCAGATAAACCATAACCATATAAATCAAAATTAAGAACTAGATAATTCGATTTTACCAAAAATTGTTGAATTTCATAAAATTCTAAATTAGATCCATATAATCCATGAAATGTAATTACTACAGTCTCAGAGTTCTTATTCCCCTTCAAATCATAATTTATTATTCCATACTTTCCATAAAATACTTCACCATATTCATAAGGACATTCAATATTATCATTTTTTAAACTATCAGGAATTTCATATTTAATAAATCTTTTATCGTCTTCATAATTACTTTTTTCTTCATAATTATTATCTTGCTTATTATTTATTCTCTTTCTTATATTCTTTTTCAAATTTCTTAACCCTAACCCATCTTTAATTACATCACATAATATCCTTCTATAAACATTGTCATCTAATTTTAGTGTGCAACACCTGTCGGTTTCTAAAATATATTTATTCTAAAAAAATGAAATACATATATATATATATATATATATATATATATATATATATATATTTATATCTATTTATTTATATATTTATATTTCATTTTTACTAACCAATATTATTGCTATACATATCAATCCAATAAAACAATATCTTAAACACATCAAATAAAACTTATTTACAAACTTATTTTTTTCCAAATTCTTATCATAGGAACATTCGGAAGATTTTCTCAAAATTATTTTATCATATGTACTTAAGTTTTTTTTTTTTACTGAAATATAATAGAACCCATTAATATTTTTCATATTACATTAATGGCAATTTGAAACAAAAGAAAAAAAAAAAAAAAAAAAAAACTTATGCCTATTTATCCATAATTCATATTATATATTTGTGTTTATTTATTTTTTTTTTTTTTAAATATAATTTAATATATATTTTTCTTTATATATATATATATTTATGTACATATAATATTTTTCAGATCTATAAAAAAACAACAACAATAAGGTCTTTTTTTTTTAATTTTTCCATTTATTAAACAAAAATTAAAATAACACATACATATATATTATTATTATTTACTTCATTTATGTTAATTATTATTTATTTCTCAAAATAAGGGAAAAAAAAAAAAAAAAAAAAAAAACACAAGAAACAATAAAGTAAAATAATATATAAATAAAAAGGATAAATAAATAAATATATATATATATATATATATATATATATATATATATATAAATATTTTATTATTTTATTATTAAATTAAAAAAAAAGTTTCTACAAATTATACATATATTTACATATAAGGAGAATAAAAAAAAAAAAAGGGAAAATATTAAAATTAAGAAATAAATACATTTAGGAGAATTAAAATAAGTATTAATATTTTATCCTAACCATTTATTGGAGAATAATTTATACATATGTAGAGCTTATATCCATATAAATATACATACATATATATATATATTTATTTATTTATTTATTTATTTATGTATACATATTATTTTTTCATTTTTTTAAATTATATATTATATATATATATATATACAAAATAAAAAAAATAAAACATAAAAATTAATAAAATATATAGAATATTTAAATTAATTTTATAAATATATCTAATTCACATGATAATTAAAAAAAAAATTTATTAATATATATAATTTTTTATGTTCCAATTTCCTTAATATATTATTATTACTTTTTTTATTTACACCTCTACAACATATATAATTTTTGTCAAACTAATATATATGTAAAGGAAAATAAAACGATATTCATTTGTTTTCAAAGGAATAAAAATATATTATATATACATTAATATTTTTATATTTAATATTAACAATTTCCATAATAATCTAACATTACGAATAAAAAAATAAAATTATATGATAATGTAAAAATATCAGAAGATAATTTTTTTTTTTTTATATAATAAATATTAAAATAAATCATATATTTATATTTTTGTATTTATCTTTATTCTTTTAATACAAAATTATATATATAAAAAAAATAATTATTTAATTTCTTAAGATTTGAAATAAAAGCATAAAAGGAAACAAACTAAAATTGGGAAATTTTGTACATATAATAAGGATACGACAAAAAAATATATATATTTCATATTTATTTTTAGGATTTAACGTTTTATATTATTATATATATATACATATGTATATAATGGTGAAATTAAAATGAATAAAGGAAAATCCAAATTAAAAATAAAATAATCCCTATTTTTTTTTTTTCTTTATTTACCATTAATATTAGTACCAATAATTATTATTTATTTTTATTTTCTCCAACGTTATTTTTTAATGTCATTTTTTTTTTTTTTGTAATATGACCCAAATTATAATTCATTTTTTATTTTTATTTTTATTTTTAATTTGACTTTTTTTTTTTTTTTTTTTTTTTACAATTTATATTTTAATATAAGTATGAATTTACTTTTATCTTATTTTTATATATTGGTTTCATAAAAAAAAAAAAAAAAAAGTTATATATATACATTTTTTAAATTAAATATATAGAAATAATATTATTATAATTAATTCTTCATTTAGCATATATATGGACCATATAAAATAAATATATAATTCAAATTTTTAAAAACAAAAATGCTATTTTTTTATATAATTATATACACATATATACATATTATATATATATAACAAATTATAATGTTGATTTATTTTATATTAATAATACACAAATTATAATTTAATTATTACTTTTTAACTTCAGGATAAAAAATATAACATATATGATTCGCATATAATTTTTTATCTATATCATATTTTGCCTATATAATTTTTTTCTTTCTATTCTTATTTGATACAGCATAAGTATATATATATATATATATATATATATATATATGAACCAATATTTACGTAAAAATAAATGTTCTAAAGTCGAAATATAATTTTTCTTCATTTTAAAAATTACATACTTAAGTCTATATATTTACAAAATAACATTTAATATTAATAATCATAATTATATTTGTTTTTTTTTTTTTTTACATAATTTCGTACAAAATATTTTACTAAAACTTAATCAAATAATACAAGTGTTTCATCATTTATTTATATTTTTATTTCCCTCTTTTTTTTTTTTTTTTTTTACTTCCAATGTAGAAAGTTTCATTTCCTATGTTTTTTAAAATATATTACATTCAAGATGTAAATATATTCAGATATACCAATATATATTTTTTTTATATATATATAAACCCTTCGCGACAAGAACGAAAAAAAAAAAAACTAAAATAATAAAAGGTATAAATACTTTCATACTAAATATATAAATATATATATATATATATATATATATATATATATATATATATATATTTATAATATTAAATATTCATTTATTCCTTTGTTGTTATTTTTTTTACTCTTTCAGTCTTTCTTTGTTTGGTAGTATTTTTATAGAATAATTCAATACAAGCACAATGAAACAAAACATTCTTAATTTTATAAATCTAAATGTATATATATATATATATATATATATAATTACATATGGACGTAAAAAAAAAAAAAAAAATTTTGTTTCTCATAAAATAAAGAAAATAAATA
Source organism: Plasmodium billcollinsi (assembly GCA_900257145.2). NCBI lineage: Eukaryota > Apicomplexa > Aconoidasida > Haemosporida > Plasmodiidae > Plasmodium > Plasmodium billcollinsi. The sequence goes on from LT990243.1 coordinate 70,615, forward strand.
TTTTTTCTTATATATATAAAATACTCTAAATGCAAACATTATTCAAATAATAAATATAAAAAACATTTCAATTATAAAAACATATCTAATTATAAAAACATTTCTAATTATATTTATAAATCATTTCCGCGATATTATAAAATTATGAAAAAACATAATTGTACAAAAGTTGGATTCGATTTTTATCTCAATCGGTCAATCTAAAAATAAAAATTATATAAATATAGAAAAAAAAAAAAAAAAATCCTCTTAAAAATTATATATATATATATATATATATATATATATATATATAATGAACACACTATTCATATAAAAGCAGAAATTATTTTTTATTTCTTTGCTTTGGTATATGTTTCCATTCTGTACTTTCATATATAATATTGTATTAATTCATCTCCATTATATTATATATCTACAATATTTTCAATCACTTTAAGCTGTTGTAGTAGTTGGGGCTGGTTCCTTTACTACATCTGTATTTTTTGGTTTGGCACCATCAGTTTCTTCTTTTTCTCCTTTATCGTTTTTGTTTTTGTAGTAGAATCCAAGACCAACACCAGTACCAACAAGTAAAGCTAGAGCAGATGCTAATGAAGAGTATATCATAATGTTTTTATTTCTCTTCTTCTTCTCTATATCAGTTAACTTCTTTCCAGTAGGGGCTCCTGCATTATTATTAGATCCGGCAGCAACATAACCTGGATATACTAATTTTACTGCTATGATAGCAAAGAAAAAAAATAAAATATTAGAAACTTTCATTTTTAATAAAATAAAGGGGAAATTTTAATAATAATAAAAAAAAAAAAAAAAAAAAAAAAAATTTTTTTCAATAAAATATAAGGTACGAAGAAAGGATACTATAAAAAAAAAAAAGTAAAATAATATATATTTATATATAAAATATATATTAAATAAGAAAAAGAAAAAATTAAATAATTATAATTAAAAAATTATTAATTATTAAAAATAATAATAATATTTTTTTTTTTCTAAAAAAAATAAAAAAAAATTCATTAATTGAAAATTCTTTTCTTTTTAAAATAAATAAAAAAAAATTATATATTTTATTTTTTTTAAAAAAATTTAAAAAAAAAAAAAAAAAAAATTGTTTTAATATATAATAATATTATAAAAAATAAATTTTAAAAAAATAAAAGTAATTTTAAATTCTGATTTAATCTAAAAATTTTCAAGGGTTGTTTTTTTTTTTAGTTATATCTTTTTATAAAATAAAAATATAGAAAAAAACAAAATTATTTTTTTTTTATGTTTGGTTATAAAATAAAAATTCATTGTTTTTTTTTTTATATATTTTTTATTATAAAAATAAATAATAAAATTTAAGGTTTATATAAAAATAATTATTTAAAAAAAAAACTAAATATTTTAAATATAAAATTAAATAAAAATATTCATTTTAAAAAATAATAATTAAATATTATTTAATAAATATATATATAAATTTTACTTATAAAAATTACATGCTCTTTATTTTATTTATTTTTTTTTTAATAGAATATAAAAAAAAAAAAAAAAAAAAAAAAGCTTTTCTTCTTTTTATTTATATATAAAATATAGTTTTAAAAAAAGAATATAAAAATATGTATTTTTTAAATAACTTATTTATATATATATTTTATATATTATATATAATATTTCTATGTTTATCTATAAAAAGATAATATATATATATATAGGTAGAACAAACAGAAAAAAAAAAAAAAAAAAAAGATTGCATTCCTCCTTCTATATATTATTTATATGTGTCCATTGAAATTAATTATATAAAATAGCTATCATGAAAATATCTTCTTTTAATTTTATATTATCTTTTAAACTAATCTTTATGCGCATATGAAAAAATAATATGTTTTTATACAAAAACAATTATAGCCTATTTTTTTATTTATTTTTATAAGATTTGATAAAATTATATTATTTATAAATATTTATAAATATAATAGAACAAGTTGCATAAAATATTATATTTACATATAAATAAAATATTTATATGAATATTTTATAATATAAAATGAAATACGTAATTATACTATACTTCTTTTAAAAATTATTTAAAATAAAGAAATACCTCTAACAACAAGAATATCTTTTTTTTTCTTCTCTAAAATTATTGTATTTTTAAAACCATTCAATAATTTAAAAAAATATATATTATATATTATATTATATGAATATAATATAATATAATATATTATATATTATTTTAGAATATATAAATTTGTAACCTAATAAATAAATAGAAAACCCACATACTTAACTATATACTACCTCCTTTTTTTTTTTTTTTTTTTTTTTTTTCACCTGAAATATATATTCCGTATTTCTTATTTAAATAAAGAGAAATAATAAAGTGAATAATATAATTAATATATATATATATATAACCAAATTTTTTTTAATATAATTTTCAACCTATTAATGATTTTTTAAAGAAGAAATTTTAAATGCATTTTATAAAAAATAATATATATAGATAAATAAAAATTAGTTTCTTTTTTATTTTTATATTTATAATTATATAATATTATATTATATATATAATAACTTATCTTTTTATCAAAAAATAAAAACTCCAGAAAATAACACTAATGAATATATATATATATATATATATATATATATATATATATTAATAATGCATGTGATTTAGATTAATATAATACTTATCTAATTGCTACATTTTCAATGAAAAAAATGTTCACATTTTCATTACATATAAAAAAAGGAGATTTACAATATGTAAAATAAAAAAAAGTAGAAAGAAAAGTTATAGATTTTATATTACAATTATGTTATAATATATATAATATAAAATTTTTTTTTTCTCAGACATTTTAATACCTACATGTAATATTCTTTATCATATATACCTCCTCCCCCAAGAACAAAAAAAAAAAAAAAAAAAAAAAAAAAATAATTTTATGATAAATAGTGTTATTTTTATATTTCCTTAACATTGAAATTCTTATTTAAAAGGTTTTTTTTTTTTTTTTTTTTTTTCTTATCCATTTTTCTCCCATATATATTTCTATATATTATATATATATATTATATCCTTACACTTTTCAAAATAGTACATATTAGAATAATTCCATATATTATAAGTATATCAATGAATACTTATTATAATAATATAAGTATAAATTTGTAACATAATTGTAATCACTAATTTATATAATAATATATAAATATATATATATATATATATATTTAATTTTAATTGTATTTAGCATTGAACTTTTTTATATTTCTCTTACATTAAATAAACAGAAAAAAAAAAAAAGTTCTTATTTATTAAAATATATTTTAATTATATATATATATATATATATATATTTATAGGTATAGAATTAACAAGGAAAAAAAAAAATAAATAAATATATATACATATATATATATTTACACTTATTTAATATAATATTATTCTTTTGAATTAAAATATAAAAAACATTAATAACAAATATCTTTGGTTTAATTTTTGTAATTTATGTAAACCTTTTAAAATTTAAAAACAAATTTATATACATATATATTTATATACATATATATTTATATACATATATATTTGTATACATATATATTTATATACATATATATATATATACATATATATTTATATAATTACGATCAAGGTATTTACCTTTTCTCATTATTATTAAACGTAGATGAGATCCAGTCTAGGACCTTTTCTAAAACTTTTTCATTTCCTGGTTCCATTGTTAATAAATGATCCATATCATAAATTGTATGAAGTTCTTTTTTATCATTATTCAATTGATCATAAAATGTTACAACACCTCCATAATAACATGCACAATCATTAACTGAATGAATAAACAATATAGGAATATCCTTTGAAATATATTTTATATCTTTTCGTAAATTTCTTATGGACCTTAAAATTTGATGACCAAATTTGAAGGTTATCCACTTTTTTGATCTATGTTTATCAAAATTAATAATATCATTAATAAATGGAAACATTTCAAAATTGAAATTTTGATTAATTCTCCATTTTGGAAAAATACAAGACATAAACTTTGAAAGTGGAACTAAGAAATATTTATATTTAATTGGAGCTTTTGCTGATAATTCATCAAGAGATATCATACCAGATAAAGATATACAACCTTTTATATTAAAATTTTTATAATCACCTGACTTTCCTAATAATTCTAAAGTTCTTAAAACAACATTACCACCCATAGATAAACCCATAATATATATAGGAATTTTATCATTTTTTAAACCTTTGATATCTGTATTTTTTTCTCTTATAGCTCTTAAATACTTATTTCTTTCATAATCTAAACACACTGTTCTATTAATTTCTTCAAGATATTGTATTACATCATATACAAGATCATCAAAATTATTTATATTAGCCTTTAAATTCTCCCAACCATCTGATAAACCATGACCTTGTAAATCAATACCATATACTGAATAACCTTTGTCATTTAATTTCTCTATCCAACTATCTTTATAAACATAATAATTATCTTGATCCTTTAATATAGCTTTATCATTACTAACTACTTCAACATTCTGTCTTAAATATTGTAATCTTACATGACCATTCAATCCATGAATTAACAAAAAAATACCTATAGCTTTTTTCACAGTCCAAGAATAGGTTCTTAATAATAAACCATCCTTGTTAAAAAAAGAATGCAATCGTGGTTCTCCATCTAAACTACTATTACTTGCATCATTTTCATGATATAATTCATTTTCAACCATTATAGGAAAACATATATATATTATTTTGTAACTATTTTTTATGCATAATTTTTTTTTAAAAAAATTCACTGCTATATTCGTTCTATGAACAATTCTAATACAATCTTTTAAATATTACAATTTTTAAATTTTTTATATGTATAATAAAAATTTAATATTTATATGTAGCTTATTTATCAATCCAAGAATTTATTCAAATATAAATTAAAACACAACGCAATAAATTATTATAAATTTATCTTTATTAATAGAAATTAATAAATGTATCTAAAAATATAACAAATATATATATATATTACATATTTTTCACAATATTCTCCAATGCAATATTTTACTGTATCCTATACTTTTTTATAATTCTCATAATTTCCACAATTTTTAACGTTGCTACGTATTTTATTAGAATCATTAATCAAATATATTAATTCTTTAAATATAAAAAAATATACAAAAAAAAATAAAATAAAAAAATAAAATAAAATAAAAAAAAAAAATAAATAAAAATATTTAAATATTATATATTTAATTAATAAATATATATATATATATATATATATATATATATATATATATAATACAAAAATAATATATAAATAGATATATTTATATATATATATGTTTTATTTTTACATTTTATTAAAAAGAAAAAAAAAAATTATATCCTATATAAAATACAACAGTTTTCATTAATAAATATATGTTTTTCTTCTAAACACATATTATAAAAATAGAAAAAAAAAAAAAAAAAAAAAAAAGAATCAATGAATATTTTTATATTACATTTTCTAATTAATTAAAAAAAAAAAAAGAAAAAAAAAGAATCAATGAATATTTTTATATTACATTTTCTAATTAATTAAAAAAAAAAAAAAAAAAAAAAAGAATCAATGAATATTTTTATATTACATTTTCTAATTAATTAAAAAAAAAAAAAAAAAAAAAAAGAATCAATGAATATTTTTATATTACATTTTCTAATTAATTAAAAAAAAAAAAAAAAAAATTCGTGGATATACTTATATTTATTATTCTTCTTTTATTCTCCCTTTTTTTCCTTTTTTTTTTTTATTATTTTCAATTTACATTGATTTACATTGATTTACATTGATTTTCATTTCCATATATTTTTTTTATTAACACATTTATACATATAATATATTCATACCATTTACTAATAAGATAAATTAAAGGTATTCACCATTATTTTATAAATATATACATAATTTACATGCATTTAGAATACTACATTAATTAAAAATATATATTTATTTTATCAAAATTATTCTTATTATGTTCGGGAAAAGCATAATATACTACTAATATATAAAATTTTATTTATTTTATTTTTTTTTTTTTTATTATTAAATATTGATATAAAATATAATAATAATAATATAAATATTTCTATAACATAAAAATATATGGAAATGTATTTATATAACACAAAATTATGTAAAATTTAATGGGATTTTCTCCCCTGAAAAAAAAAATAATAAAATAAATATATAAATTATAAATATAAAAAAAATAAAATAAGAATTGTTATTTTTTTAAATATTTTCCCTAATATTACAATTTTCTATATACAAGAATAATTTTAAGGGTGCATCATATATTCGAATATTATATTTTCATTAATTTGTTTTTTATTTTTTTTTTTATGTTATTTATTTTTCTTTTTTTGGGGTAAGTGGAGAATATACATATTCCCATTTAGAAAAAAAAAAAATATATATATATATATATATATTTTATGACCTATTCTTCTATAATAATTTATAATATAAAAAAGCCTATTAACCATCATATATATATATATATATATATATACATTTTATTAAATATATATTTAAAATATAATATGCATTTTTTTACTTGTGAAAAAATAAGATCAAGAAAAACATATACGTAAAATAAATATACATTAATATAAAAATGATAATACTGGGGAAACTAAATCATATAAATAAATACATAATGTATAATAATAATAATAATAATAATAATAGTAATATTTTTTATTATTATTATTAGGTGTATAATTATACATATATACATATATATATATGTATAAATTTCTTAAAAGATTTACAATGAACAAGTGAAATATTTAATTCTACAATGTTTTAACATATTTTATTTTTATATTTATGGACATATTTTTTATAATATGTTGAATCAAAATTTTTTATTAAAAAATTATATATATATATATAAATTTAAATAATAATATGCAATCATAATTATATACATTAATTTATTTTAAAATAAAAAAAAAAAAAAAAAAAAAAAAAAGATAAAAAATAAAATGATATATTAATACAAAAAGTTAGCTAAACTAATAAATAAAAGAAACAAAAAAAAAAAAAAAAATGAGAAGTAATAAAAATAAAATATACATACATACATACATACATATATATATATATATATATATATATATATATATATATATTAATTGAGGAAATAAAGGAAAACAAATCCTAAAGTGTAAAAATTAGAAATCTAAAAAAACATAAGAAAACAATTAAATTATACTTGCATTTTCTAATTGTATTATTAATATATCTCTTAATATTATTTCATAATATAAAAATGGAATAATTTTTTCCTTCTTTTCAAATGCTGATATATATGTATAAAAAATAATGATAAAATTAAAATTTTTTATTTCCTCATAAATCGAAATATATATATATATATATATATATATATGTATATATATTATATGACTTATATTTCATTAAATTATTCCTTTTTACAAAAAATTAGGAATATGAACTATTTTGAATGCTTCCAACAATCTTCATAATATTCTTCAAATAAATGCATATTATTATTTACATTTTAGTAAAATAATTATTTAAAAATAAAAAATACATACTCTAATCCATTTAACCATATACTTATATATATTAAAATTTATTTTATTTTATTTTATTTTATTTTATTTTAATTTTTTTTTTTTTTTTTTTTTTTTTTTTTTTGTCATCCCATGATAAAAAAAGTCCATATATATTTTACATAGCAGTAACTTCAATTTTGTAATATCCTGTAAATTATATGTTCGCATATCTCACCTTTGGACGATATAATATTTCCCTAGGTTCCGGGGTATATGCCTTAACATATACGCTACGTGCAGAAACAGGACCATTTACATCTGGTACATCCAAAACTGATAAAATATCTGATTCCATATATTCTGCAGAATCTGCAGATAAAATTGTATATTTTGTAGCGCTTGAATCTCCTGAACCACTTGAATCTTTTAAAGCATCTTCATCCTGTGCAATATCTACTTTTTCCTGTTCTTCTTTTTTATCAGATTCATCTGAAATACTTTCCTCCTTAGTTACTTCATCTTCTACAAGAGCATCAGAATCATGTGCATCAATATAATCAGATGTTCTTATACAATCATTATAATGTTCATTAGATCGTGTAGCATAACAACCATCATCTTCTTTATTAGTTTTTCTTTTTTTATTGTTCCTTCTAATATTTTCAGTCATATAATCTGCATCTATTTTTGTACTTTGGGATTTTACTTTTTCTTCAAAAGCTTGAACCATATTATTCCTACAAGTCTTTTCTGTTTTAATACTTAATTCTTTCCATCTTAATCTATTCTCTTTTATAAGTTTCTGATAATCATCTTTTCTCAAAAATACTGAGTTGCACCAGTTTAAAAATGTCGTATTAACACTTTTTTCGTAATTTAATCTATTTTTTCTTACTTTATTTTTACATTTATTCCATTGTTTCTCTGCAAAAGTATCATCAACATTATATTTTTTTTTCAATTCAAGAAAAAAATTGTATAGATTTTTCATAATCATAACATATTTATCTCTTTCATTATTCATTATTTGCCACCATAAATTATATACTTTTTCTTTATTAGTATATAAATAATCCATCAAATTTCCTACTTCTTTATCTATTTCTTCATCTGTCATGATATCATGAAGTTCTGAATATTCATATCCAAATCCACCTTTAATATTACCATAATTACCTTGTGATAATGTAGATGATCTTCTAAGATTTTCCTTAAACTGTTGATGTGATTTGATTCCATCTAAATCATTATTTCCAAATACATTATCTTCTTTAATTCCATTATTTTTATCATTTGGTGACATGTATAATTTATTTAATAAATTATCATGTACTGATACATTAGACTCATAGGCAACTCCTTTATTCTCATATAATGTTCTTGTAAAACTAGTGTTAGGTTCTGTAACATTAACACTTCCTTCAACTTTGTATATACAAACACCCTAAAAAAAAAAAATAAAAAAAAAAAATAAAAAAAAAAAATAAAAAAAAAAAATAAAAAAAAAAAATTAAAATATATCAAATTTTTTATCACGAATATTATTAGACAAACATATATATATATATATATATATATATATAAATTAAAGATATATTCATGTTTATATTTATGTTTATATTTATATTTATATTTATTCATCCTTTTGTACTTACAAATACCATCATATGGAGTAATACACAAATAAATATAAAAAAACGAGAATGAAAACTTTTATTTATCAAACATGTCCATTTTACACTTTTCCTAATAATTCCTTCATCAACATTATATTTATATTTTTTTCTTTTCATATCTAAACGAGGATTATTTAAACATAACTTATATTCATTATAAGAAACCATAATTAAATATTTTCCTACAATTAATAAGAAAATGATAAAAAGTTATATATACATATATATATATATATATATGTATATTATATACTTGTACTTTAAAAAATTAATATATTATACATAAATATTATTTTTATTTTTTTATAAACAAATTAAAACAGAAACATATATATTTCAATTTATACATCATTATTTATAAGAATTATAATTTATAAGTAAAAATATATATCAATATATAATAACATCATTCATTTTTTCCCTTTCTTTTTATATATTATTATATAATTATAAAAAAATACACTAAGAAGTTATATTTCTATAAATTCATAATTCAAACAGAATATATAGAAATATAAGTATATCTTAAACATCACAACATAAAAATTAAATATATTATATATCTATAGATATAATATTCCTTTATTTTTTAATATTCTTATAATTTTATAAAATTTTATTTTTTTATTTCCCTCAATTTATTCTATCTACTTAAGAAGCACATTTTTTATGTATAATAAAAAAATATATATATATAATATATATATATATATATATATATATATATATATATATATATATATATATATATCATATTTATATATATAGATATGAAAAAATATAAAATACAGTATTTGAAATATTATTTTGAATGAATACGTATATATTTTTATATGTAGTACATGTTTTATTTTTTACATGCACTATATTATATATATTATAAATACATAAATACATACATATATATATATATATATATATATATATATATATATATATATATATATATTATTATAATTTGTTTTTTATTTTTTTTTCCTTTATTTACCTTAAAATTAACGAAATAAATATTTTTTTTTTTTGAAATTCAATTCAAAATTTATCTTAATAAAATTTTTTTTATAATAAGTTCAACATAAAAAAAATGAACCAATTAATAAAAATATTTTATAAATACATGTAATATATATATATATATATTATTAAAATATTTTTCTTTTTTAAAAAGTAGTATTTATTTTGTATAAATAAATAAACGAATGAAGTATTGTGATATTATATAAAAAGACAATAAATAAAAAAAAAAAAAAAAATTATTTTTCTATACTTTTTTTTTTTTTCATTTATATTAGTTTTAATATGAAATAAATAACATCTAAAATTTTATCATTTGTGTTAAATATATATATATATTTAATACTATAAAAATATATGCAATATTATTATACGAAATATTATTAAATATATACCAATATATATATATATATAAATACATATTTGTAATACCTTTCAAAAAAAAAAATAGGATAATATAATACATATATATTATTCAGTTGACTATAAAAATATATATATGTATTTATAATTTTTAATGTTCTTTCTGCAAATATTAATCATAATGAAAAAATCTGACAAATACAGTTTTTATACAAAAAAAATATACTTATAGTTTTCCAATATATATTATATTAATGGTAAAATAAAATTAAAAAAAAAAAAAAAAACAATGTGCACCATATAGAAAAAAAAAAAAAGAAAAAAAAAAAAGGTATTCTATATAAATATAAAAATATAAAATGTTTTATCCAAAAATAAAGAAAAAATATAAATACAAATATATATATATATATATATATATATATATATATTTATGTAATAATTAAAATAAAAAAAAATATTTTTTTAATTTGAAAGTAGATACATATATACGTAATAACCTTTTAATTAACTTTTTTATTCATTTATATTTTATATAAAATGTGTGCAACATAATAATACAACATAACAAAAAACATACGCGGGAAAAAAAAATACAGAAATATAAAAAAAAAAAAAAAAAAAAAAAAATTTACAATTATTTTCTTAAATAAAAATAAATACATATACTACAAAAAGAAAAAGAAAAAGAAAATTATTTTATTTTTTATTTTTAATAAATTTACGAATAAAATAAAAACATATATATATATATATATATATATATATTCATTGCCGTGTTGTATATTGTCCTTAAAAAGAAATCTTGTGTATTCATTTTATTTGGTCATATTTATCTAATCATACTCTCATATAATATGCCTGGAAACATATTCTTATGATATTATATTTTCCAATATAAACATAATACTCTGTTTTATTTATTTTAATTTTTTCGTTTTCCATTTTGTTTTTTTTGCATTCTATATAATAAATATTTCTTTGCAAATAAAAAATCTACTATTACGTAATTATTGTAAAGTCCAAATGTAAAATACTTTTCATTATATTATATGTTAACATATACTCTTTGTTCTTTTTCCCATTTTGACGTTTTATATTTCACAAAACATTTTTAAACTAAAAATATATAATATCGTATAATGCAACTAATTAATTTAAAGATAACAAAAACAAAAAAAAAAAAAAAAAAATCTAAGAAGAGTAATATATTTTAAT
>LT990243.1:87500-135000 GCA_900257145.2 Plasmodium billcollinsi
GTTATATATATATATATATATGTATGTATTCATGTATTTATTTATTTATATTTATTCATTATGTTAAAAAATATATCAGAAAAAAAATAAATTAAAATAAAATAACAAAATAAATGATACAAAGTAATAAAAGTTTTTGATCTATAGATGAGGTATTTCATCCTTATTTAATATATATTTGTATATATGTATTTATTTATTTTTTAATTTGTTATATTTTTCTCTTTTTTTTTTTTTTTTTTTTTTTTCTTTTTTGATAACACATTTTTACATTTATTTAAAGGGAAAACCATAAAATAGTTTATTATTAACTGTAATAACAAGTAATTTAGAATTTTATAATATTGTTTCTTTTTTTTAGAAGATAAAAAAGAATAGAAGAATAATATTTAAGCAAAAAAGGAAAATTTTACCTCAAAAAACAAAAACAAAAAAAGAAAAAGAAAAAGAAAAAGAAAAATTAATAATTATTGCGTAATACACATTATTGTAAACCTGTATACGCACAAATATATACACACACACATATATATATATGTATATATATACATGGTATGTATGTATCACTTAATTTTTGAATTTATTATAATAACAGAAATTTGTATGAATAAATTATTATTTAATTTTTTTCTTTTATATATATATAAAAGGAATTGTTAATTTTTTTATTTATAATTTTTTGAAATTTAATATTTGTACCTATATTATTATTATATTTTGTATTTTAACAACTTATATTTTTTTTCCCATTTTATAAAATAAAATAAATATATATGTATGTATATAATAGTATGGATATTAGTGGATACTAAATGCTATAAAATTTCCATATGAGCAAAATACTGGTACACACATATATATCTATCTATCTATCTATCTATATATATATATATATATATATATATATATATTTATTTATTTATTTATTCATTTAATTGTTTATTTTTTTTACGTTAATAATATAACTCATTTTGTTTAATATAACAAAACACCTAGAAAACATAACCACATATATATATTTTTTTTTTTTTTTTTTTTTTTTTTTTTTTTTTTTTCTTTTCATATTTATATATTTTTAAAAAATGGAAAGCAAAATCTGTGACCCCATTGGGCTCGATAAGAATAAGTTTCGTAATGTAGAAGAGGAAAATGAGGAAAATAGTAAAATAGTAGAAAATGGGAAAATAACATATAATGACGATTTAGAAATGTTCACAACAATACAACTAAATCAAGAAATAGATATACGTAAGAACCCTTTCCCATTACATATGATAAATGAAAAGAATGATATACCTTTGTGTGCTCAAGAATTTTCAAAATTAACAGATCCTTTATATATTAAAAAAATATGTCTTGAAAAAGTATATGACTGGTCTAGGTGTAATGAAGATGATATATGTGTAAATCAAATTTTAAGTGGTTTAACAAATCAACTTTTTGAAGTTAGTATTAAAGAAGACGCAGCCATTGAATATAGAATAACTAGAAGACATGTTTTATTTAGAATATATGGAAAAGATGTAGATGCATTATATAATCCTTTAAGTGAATTTGAAGTCTATAAAACAATGAGTAAATATAGAATAGCACCTTTATTATTAAATACATTTGATGGTGGCCGTATTGAAGAATGGTTATATGGAGATCCTTTAAGTACTGATGATTTAAAAAATAAATCTATATTAGTTGGGATAGCAAATGTATTAGGTAAATTTCATACACTTAGTCGTAAACGTCATTTGCCTGAACACTGGGATAAAACACCATGCTTATTTAAGATGATGGAGAGATGGAGATTAGCTGTATTAAATTATAAAAATATTGATAAAGTAACCTTAGATATTAATAAATATATACAAGAATCTTATAAATTCTTAAAATTTATTAAAATATATACACAAATAGAAAATATAGCAAATGATATCGTTTTTTGTCATAATGATTTACAAGAAAATAATATAATGAATACAAATAAATGTTTAAGATTAATTGATTTTGAATATTCAGGATATAATTTCCTCTCAGCAGATATAGCAAACTTCTTTATAGAAACAACAATCGATTATTCATATAATGCATATCCATTTTTTATTATCAATAAAAAAAATTATATTTCATATGAAGCAAGAATACTTTTTGTAACAACATATCTATCCAAATATCTAGATGATTCAACAGCAGCTTCAGATCAAGATATCATAGATCAATTCCTAGAAGCTATAGAAGTTCAAGCTTTAGGTCTACATCTTATATGGGCCTTCTGGTCTATCATAAGAGGATATCAAATCAAGAGTTATAATGAATTTGATTTCTTCTTATATGCAAAGGAAAGACTTAAAATGTATGATGAACAAAAACAATATCTAATGTCGAAAAATATTATTAAGGATTATGACGATTAAACAAAATATATATTCACATATATTTTTATTGAAAGAAAAAAATTAATAATTCATCAACTCGATCAATTTATGCCCTTTTTCGCTTATCACAAAAGTGACAAATATAAACAAATCAATAAATATTATATATATATATATATATATTAATGTATGTAGAAAAAGAAGGAGATATAAAAAAAAAAAAAAAATATAAAATAATAAAATAAAAAAAAAGAAAAGAAAAACGCAAAAATATTTTCAAAAAAAACACAAAATATTTTCAAAAAAAACGCAAAAATATTTTCAAAAAAAACACAAAATATTTTCAAAAAAAAACACAAAAAATTCCCATTTTACATATAGGCTATATATAATATTAAGTCCTCCCCCCCCAAAAAAAAAAAAATAAAATAAAATAACTAAAAAATAAAAAAAAATATAATAAAATTATGTATTTATTATGATACAAACATTATTAATATACATTTTATTTTTACATACCTAAACAAAAAACATACAATAATATGATACGAAGAAAATTTCAAATCAAAATATTTTTGTATGATGTTAGATTTTTTTTTTTTTTTTCAAAAAGAAAAAAATTGTATTTGTTAAATTAAAATACAATTATGAAATAGAAAAAAAAAAAAAAAATAATAATAATAATAAAAAGTACATTTAATTATATAGAATATATAATAAGTAAAAAATAATATATAGACATCATATATATATATATATATATATATATATATATGTTAATGTGTCTATGAGTTTTTTATTTATGTATTAATTTTTTTTTTTTTTTTGTGTGTGTGGAATATATATATAATTTTATTCCCCATAATTTGAAATAAATTAAAAAATTATGCAATATGTTATGTATAAATGTATATATATATATATATATATATATATTATAATTTACATAATGTGAATATATTTATATTATATTATATTTTTATCCCCTTATATAATTTTTTCCTTCTTTTTCTCTTCTTTTTTTTTTTTTTTTTTATATTGTTTTAGTTTTCTCTTTTTTTACATTAATTTTTATGTGTCATCAATAATATGTAAATATAATAAAATATATATTATATACCTATAAAATGAATTTATATTTAAAATAAAAAATTATTTTTTTAATGATTTTTTATACGAAATAGGAATAATATAAATAAAATGACAAAATAAAAAAAACACATGTATATAATGTATATATATATATATATATCATGACTTGAAATTTTATTAATAAAAATTTAAAATGATATTTTTATCATTTTTTTTTTTCTTTTTTTTAATGAAATGCATATGTCAATAAGACCTGCAATTATAAAATTATAAATATATAAATGCTTAGAAATTTTGCCCTATCCTGTCTTGTCTTTTTTCTTTCTTTTTTTATTTTTCTAAGGAAATAATGAAAACAACCAAAACTGAAATATAATACTTTATATTATTACTATCATATAAAATAAAATTATATGATGCTTATTTCTTTTTCTTTTTCTTCTTCTTTCTCTGCAAAGTTTTTATTCTCTTTTCATGTTCCTAATATAAAAAGTGATATCAAAAATGTACATATATATATATATATATATATTGTCAAAGTGAAGCATCTTTTTGGTTTTGTTTTTTTTTCTTATACCTTTTCCAGCGTTTCATGGATTTCTTCCTCCTTTAATTTTTTTTCCCTTATTTCGTCTTTCCACATATTAATATACATCTACACAAAAAAAAAAAAAAATATACATATATATATATATATATATATAATATTTATGATATTATATTTTTTTTTATTTCCTACCATTTTGTTCAAACTCCTTCGTCGTTCTCTATTTTCAATTTCAATACTTCAAAAAAAAATATATATATAATATATTTAAAATATATATATATATATATACATATTTTTTTTTTTTTTTTTTTTTTTTTTTTTTTTTTTTTTTTTCTTTATATATTACATAGACGATTCTACAGACATTAGATATGTGTGCATATAATTTTCTTCTTTTCCCATTTTTTCATTTTCTGCTTTTTCACGTTCTGCTTGTTCAATCCATATTTTTTTATTTCTCATTAAATATGATATTATCCTATAATTTTGATCAGAAGCTATATACAAATATGTATTAATATACAAACATACACACGCATATAAATAAATATATAATATTCTCCTTTAATAATTATTCATTATTTTCAAAAATATATATATATATATATATATATATATTCACGTAAATTATAAAACTTACTAAAATTATTATTCTCAATGTTTATGTCAGTGATAATTTTGTTCATTTCTAACATACTACATATATTTTCTGCATTCTCCTATAAAAATTAAAAAAAATGTAAATTATCTATGTTTCTCCTTATTCTATTTATTTCTTTATTTTAATCTTTTTTCTTGATTACATATAGTGCTTATCAAAGAATATATAAAATTCTCTTACCTTTTTCATATTTGTATTAGCCACGTTTAATATTTTTATAGATTTATTATTTTTAAGAACATCAAATAATTCATTTATTACTTCCGCTGTATTTCCTTGATTGGTTAAATCATTGTTTTCCAAATTTAGATAAAATAAAAATTTATTTTCCTGCACACACACAAAAAGAAAAAAAAAAAAAAAAAAAAAAAAAACAAAAAAAAATGAAATGAAAGGAAAAAAATACATATAAATATATACATCACATATATACATATATATATATATATATATATTTATTTATTTATTTATTCATTCATTTTATATATATTATTAATATCCTGCTTATATTCTCACTTCATATTAATATATATATTTTTCACCTTTAAAAAATTACAAAACAATTTGATACTTTTGTAACTTATTTTATTATATGACAAGTTTAACATTTTTACTTTTTTACATGAGCACAATTGTAATATAATAGACACGTAATTATCTGATAACCATTTTCTTGACATATCTACAAATTATATAAATAAAGGGGTTCCACAAATATATATATATATATATATATATATATATATATATATATATTTATATATTTATAGTCATTTATATAATTCATAACATTATACACATATAATACACACAGAAAGAAGAAAATGCTTCATTTTAAAGTTATATTATTTTATTTATCAACATATAATTTATAAATATTATTTCCCCTTTACCTAAATAATAAATCTCATCGATTTTCATATTAATAAAATAATATAACCTCATAGGGGATATATACAAATCATGAAATGAAAAATATATATCATAATGTTTTCTATTATTCATTAAATAATTAAAATAATTAAATATTGTTATATAATTATATTCGATATTTTCTTTATTATATTTTTCTCTTTCTATTAATTTCTTTTTCATTTTCTCTACTTTGTATTTTTCTAATTTTATTTGTCTCTTCTCTTCATATATCTTTTTCTTCTGTTCTATAATTTCCTTTTCTTCTTCATATTGTTTCTTCCTTTTCTCTTCGATCTTTTTTTCCTAAAATGAAAATTAATAAGCACATGTACACACACACACACATATATATATATATATGCATATATATATGCGTACCTTATATTTTTTAAACTCTCTATTTCTTTCATTATTAGGGTATATATTTATAATATTATGTACTGTTAAACTTAATATATTTTTTTTCTTTGATTCGTCTACACAAAAAAAATTACACATATATATATATATATATATATATATATATATATACATATATTCACATATTTTATATAACCTAAATTTTTTGCGGATTGATCTTCTTCACTGTCAACAAAACTCAAATTATCACTAGAACTATACGCCTTAGAAAAAATATCATATTTTTCCAATATTTCATTTTCTATATAATCCGATGTTATTAATTCTACATTCTTCTTTTTCTCTTCCATGAAATTTATATTAACTGTTTATGAAAAAAAAAAAAAATTAAATTATAAATATTAATAAATAATTATTATAACACTTAAAGTCTTTTTTTTTTTTTTTTTTTTTTTTTTTTTTTTTTTCTTCTCTATGGACTTACAAATATATAGACATAATAAAAGGAATATTTATCATATATGAGCAATGAATTATTCATATTATGATAAATTATATTATTTACCTTTTCATATAATAATAAATATAAAAAAATTAAATTATTAACAGAAAATTTTTATTATCTTAAAAAAGTTTTATGAATGAAATGTTTCATATTTTATTGCACATATAAATAATATTCACTTTTTATGTCTATTAAGATTTATTAAAAAGATAAAAATAAAAAAAAATAAAAAAAAAATAAAAAATACATACATATATATATATATATATATATATATATATATATATATTATTATAAGCTAGAGAAATAATAACTTAAAAAACATTCCAGCCGTTTTCTCGAATAACTTGTATTATTCTACATAAAAAAAAAAAAAAAAAAAAAAAAAAAATTAGAAAAGAAACAATATAACATGATATTATAATTTATCTTTTATATTACAATTTGGAAAAGATCCATGTTCCTTGATTCATTTTTATATGTTATTTTTTTAAATCCTCTTTTACAAAGTTTTATCTCCTGGTTTTCTATTAAAGCCATAAGGAGTTCTATAAATATAAACATAATATATACATATATATATATATATATACTATTCGTAGATATTTATAATTGCACACATAAATAATATTACTATCTTTTGTTATATCTTCATTGAAAAAAAGTAATCCCATATCTTTGTGGTAAACTAAAAAAAAAAATAAATAAAAAGAAAAATTGAATAAAATATATATATATATATATATATATATATATATGTATATGCATATATTTATTTATTTAGCATCTTGGAAATAAAAATTTTATATTTTATTGTCTTACCATAATTAATCATATATGAGCCCATCAAAATAAAAGCAGCAAATTTATTTTCTTCACAAAGTTCACACTGCAGTTATTAAAAACAAATTATAGTTTAATAATTATATATACATAATTTTTTGTATATATATATATATATGTATAGATTTTTTTTTATTATCCATATATTTTTTATATACCATTTTATTTACTAATGTGTCTACATTTTCATGAGCTAAAATAGATTCAACACTAAAATCTAAGGAACAAATTCTTATCTGACATTTTAAAAGTAATGGGTAGGGGGGAATTATATATATATTTTTAGGTATATAAAAGAATAAAACATATATACATACTAAAATATTAATACTATACATATATATATATATATATATATATATATATATTTATAATCATACTGTGAAATTTTTTCCTTGGATGTCATAATTATAATCCTTGTAATCAACAAATAATAAATTCTCTATTCCCTAAACAAAAACAATAAAAAAAATAATTATAATAATAAAATGAAAGAATAAACGTATATCTCAATATGTTACTTAACGCTTATACATACAATATATGCATATTATATATATATATATATATAAATATATTTTATTTCATATAGTACAAATTTTTTTAAGTCTATTGAAAATCTGATATTGTTAAATTTCTGAGTTATATATATATCCATTATATCAGGTATTCTAAAATATTTCTTCATTGATAAATATATATTTAAATCTCTAAAAAAAATAAAAATATATAATATGTGTGCATAATATAATGACCCTTATTATTATTTGTAAGATTTCATCTAATTATAAATATCAAAAGATAATATATACAAATTTATAAAAATGATATAATTTAATTTAATTTTTTTTTTTTAAATGTATTTTACGATTGTATCCATCTTTTACAAATATCATGTTTCGGAAAATTATTAGAATCTGTAAAATAAAAAAATTACATATATTTTTTTCAGGACCTTACTAATACATTATATATATATATATATATATATATATATGTAGATATAAATGATTAAACAATTATATAGATTATATATTCTTTTATATTAAATATTTTTTATATTATTTTTTCATATGATAACCTTTTAACATTGTTCCATATATTAGCCACATTATATCTCTATTCAAAAGTGAAATTCCTAAAAATTCACTTGAATATTTATACTAAAAAGAAAGAACAAATATGTAAGAAATAAATATGAACATATGTTTTATACGTTTCATATGTTTCATATTTTTCATACGTTTTATACGTTTCATATGTTTCATATTTTTCATACGTTTTATACGTTTCATATGTTTCATATATTTCATACGTTTTATACGTTTCATATGTTTCATATTTTTTTTTTTTTTTTTTTATCTTTTATATATATATTCTTACAAAATAAGCTATTATGACCATACAGCTGCACACATATATTGGAAACACAGATTTGGTTATTTTTCTATTTTTCATTTCTTCATTTAATATGTGATGGTCGATAATCGATTTTATATTATTTATATTACTATATAAAAAAAACATTAAATATAATAAAATAAGCACATAATATATACATATATATTATTATATTTATAAAAAATATTTTTAATTATAATTACTTACTATACACAGTTATTTTCTGACTTGTTAAAATCAACCAAACAGGCGTCATACTTAGTTTCATTTTTTAAAACCTAACAAATAAACAAATATATATATATATATATATATATATATATATATATGTACACTTACATTTATATATTTACTTTTTATATTACTTCTAATAAATTTAGGTCATCGTTAAAAATTAAAAGCTCCTCAGGATTTTCAATCCCACATTTTTCGAGCCACCATATAATCTACACAATAAAAAAAAAAAAGAAAAAAAAAGGATTTACATAAAGTTATATATATATATATATATATATATATATATATTTCATTAAAAGTTTTCTTGATAACCAATATTTTAAGTCTCATATCATTCTTCTTAATATTAATAACAGGTATAAAAAACATTAAGGGGTCGTCTTTTTTCTCCCCAATTAAATTTGTCTTTAATGAGTACCATATGAAGAGAAAAAAACTATAAATAATAGATGAGCACACCGAATCCTGAATTAGTTTCAACATAAAAGAAGAAAAATAAAAGAAATAATATGATATACATATATATTATATATGTAATTACAATAAATATTATATATAATGAATTTTTCTTTTTACCAAATCTGCTGTTATGTTTCCAAAGATAAAAACGAAATGAATATTTTGTACAGAATTTATATTTTTAGAATATTCATATAATGATGTTTTACAAGAATATAAATAAGCGCATAACATATTTTTCATCGTGTCATTTTTTTTCATATAATTATCGGTATATGATTTATAATTAATAAGATTCAATATGTTGTTCTTTTTATCTTGTACCATATGTTTTATTTCCATAAAATTGTCCTTCGTTAATCCCAGGACTAAAAAAAAAAAATACACATATATATATATATATAATATATATATTTTTATATCTATAATTTATTAACTTTTGCTTCGATTTTCTCTATAGGTTTGTTTTTTTTATAAACCTACCATTAACTAGATGATAAAACCATGGTGCTCGATTTACTTTATATAAATTTTTCTCATCAAAATATTTGGGATCTTCATAGAAAAACAATATTTTCTCTTCCTCATTCAAATTATTATTACTTGACATTTTTATTTATATGATACCTATATATATTATATATATATATATATATATATATATATATTACATATATATAATTATATTTATTTTAAAACCTTTTTAGTCAAATTTTCAACTTTATATATGCTTAAAAAAATATCAAATATTCCTGTTCAATTTATTAAAAAGTAGTTTGTGCAATACACATGAATGTATCTCTTTATTATTTTCTCCTATAAATAAAAAAAATTAAAATAAAATAAAATAAAAATAAAAATAAAAAAAAAAATTATACATATATATATATATATATATATATATATGTTAGAAATAGTCTTAAAGAATTTTTAATTATACTTATCAGAATTTATTTTTATCATTCCATATATATACATAAATATTAATATATATATATATATATATATTTATTTATACCTCTTTGTTAATATTTCATCATATAGAGAACAAAAATAAAATGAAAAATAAAATATTATAAAAGTATTTTGTTCTTATCCTTATTGTAGATATAAAAGAAAAAATATTTTTCACAATATATATAATTATCATCATTATTATTATTATTATTATTACTTGTTTTTGTATTAATAAAAGCAGGAAATTCGTAATATTATATATAAAGTTGAAAATTTTATCCATCAAGAAATTAATAGAAACATGGCATGTATTAAGTAACAAAGAAGAAAGTACAAAATATAAAATAAATATAAATATTTAATATATATATATATATATATATATATATATATATATTTTTTTTCCTCACCTATATATTTATTATGATAAATTATTGTTGCTTTCGATGCTCTATATCTTATGAAGATGCACAAGAAGAAGACTACCTATTCTTCGATGAATATTTTTTAAAAGATTACAATGAAGAAGATGATAAAAAAATAAATGAAGAATGTAATAATAAAAACACATTCCCCAATTTAGTAAACGATAAACATAGATTCTTACAATATATACAAAATGAAGTACATACCAAAAATTGTCTCCTTAAAGATATATATAAAGATATATATATGAATTTTTACTTATGCAAAAAATGTTATGGATTACATAATATAGATATAATCTTATTTTATAATGAAAATAGCAAATTTCATCATGAACTTATTAAATATGTAGACGATATACTCATTATAGAAAATGAAAATGTAAAAAATAATGTTATTAATAATATGAAATATATTATCCAATCTTATACAAATAATATTGATATAATATTTTTTCTTCTTTATTTATATGTAAACAATGTAGTGAATAATAACATTCTTTTCTCTTTACAATCATATAATGAGTATTATATTAAAATAAAAAAGTTTATCATATTACACAATATAATAAACAACGATCAACCTTATTTAAATAGTAGAATACATAAAATGTTCGCTTATTTTCTGATATATGTGTTCATGTTCTTTTCTTATAATAACATCTTTAAAACACTCAATCTTGACAAGGATAAAATGAAAGTTCTTACAATTTTGTATGAAAATACATCATTAGTTTTTAGAAATGAAAACTATAAAAATAAAAATAATAAAATATATTATAAAGAACATATAAATGATCAAACTTTAGATGAAATTAATTTTTTAAACACATGTAAAGATGCAAATGGTACTTCTGTTTGTGAGCACAGAAAAGGATATAATAAAAAAAGAAAAAAAAATAATCAAAATGATAATATTTATAAATATGATGAAAATAATATTATACCTACACATAATTACTATAATTATCATGATAACAATAATGAACCTAAAGATAAAATTGAAGCACATAATCAATATTTTAATGAGATAGATCATATAGAACAAAATGTGCTTAACACAAGAACATCAGAAAATCATTCTCAGTGTAACGAACAAGAAATACAAGTATTCAATGAATGTAAAACTTATCATATGTATATATCATTTAATAATTTATGTATTTGTGGATATTATAATAAATATAATAAGGAAATATCTCAAACAAAATGGTTAATAAATAATATATCGAACAGCGTATTATCAATTGAAGAATGTATTTCCAATATTTTCAATAATATTTTTAATTTTTCGTCCGCTACATTTATTGGTTCGGGTAGAGAAGATAAGGATGCACGTATGATGAATATAGGAAGACCATTTGTTTATGTTTTAAAAGACACGAAATTTTCTTTTTTAAATTTTTATTTATTTTTTAGTAATTTATCAAATAAACAAAATGGACTGCAAAATTATAATACAATGAATATAAAAACGATACAAGAATATAACGAATTTAT
This sequence comes from Plasmodium billcollinsi, assembly GCA_900257145.2. NCBI lineage: Eukaryota > Apicomplexa > Aconoidasida > Haemosporida > Plasmodiidae > Plasmodium > Plasmodium billcollinsi. The sequence continues at coordinate 99,772 of LT990243.1, forward strand.
TATACAAGAAAAAAAAAAAAAAGAATACCAATACGAAGATATTTTAAAAAATGATCAAGAACAAAATATAATATTATCATATGATAATAACAATTGTAATCATCATCAAAATGATGCTAGCATAAAAAATTTACAATTTAATGATATATATCCATTAATTAAAGAAAAAAAAGAAAATAATTCATTATCTATTTTAGATATGAAAAAAAATATTTTTATGAAAATATTTTTACATATGCAAAATGTAAAACAAATATCATATAATAATAACATAGAACATATGTTAAAAAATACAATTCATAATCCATATAATTTAAATAATTTTTTTAAACTACCCCTTTCGTATAGTTTTAATAAAGAACTAGAAGTCCTTTTTTCAAATGTATGCTCTTTTAAACATTATTCAAATCATATTTATTCTTTAAATATTATGAAAGATTCTGAAACATCAATGCTTACCAATATCAAAAAAGAAGAAGAAGAAGAAAAAAAAAAAAAAGAACAAATTAATAAACATATACATAACAACCATATAAATAATAATACATATAACATTGAACATTTTTCTGAAATAAAATTAAACAATTTAACTTTTAGCACGAATTATGATTTAGTAAAAAAACTTATGAAATATGGAGAAGAAAGAAAAAAAGAATATAAATGTATTATCTATCATTCTTCTAAAATGAATAAGGACACTATACAAAAAATTAATGAACAAATAGGTAATTATGAACCAGAAACATTAACATATGTCTTAAAAATTATTCAGAAAACACCAATAAGAGTTCTTCATAGAAGGTCACTAATAAATAGAGAAAGAAAAATATTTCATATTAAATTAATTTATCTACATAAACATTTTTCTTTGTTATATTTATTAGCTCAGTCGGGACTCTATATTAAAGAATTTGTAAATGGTGATAAGGGAAGAACCATACCAAATTTAAAACAATTTTTTGGAGATGATACTTATGTTAATATTTTAAATCTGGACGTAGCAACATTGGTATATGATTAAAAAATGATATACTACCTTATAGAAATACTTTTTGTTATTTAGCTGAATCTTTAATAAATACATAAATTAGAAATAAAAAAAATTGACAATATTGGTAAAATATGTGAATAAATAAATAAATAAATAAATAAATAAATAAATAAATATATATATATATATATATATATATATATATATATATATATATATATATATATATATATATATATGTGTGTGTGAACTTTCTTTTTCCTCTTTTTTTATTTGTTACATTTTTATGACCCATTCGTCTATAGGTCATTCGTTCGTTGCAAATTTTAATACCATATATAATTTGAATTATTTTAAATAAAATATATATATAAATAAATATGTAATATATATATATATATATATTTTTTTTTTTTTTTTTTTTTTTTAATATATTACAAACATGTGCGTAGTACACGTATTAATGGAAATAATAAATAAACAAAATAAATTATAGTATAAAATATAATATATACATATATTCTTTTTTTTATAATTATGAAGAGAAAAAAAAAATTTTATTTTCAAGTTGAAACTTTTCATTTAATTTAATCTTTTAATATATGATTAGGTGATATAAAATTATATATATATATATATATATATATATATATATTATATATATGTGTGTGTTTCATAACAAAATATGCATTTGGTTTAGTATATGTTTTTTTTTTTTATAAAATGGAAACATTATGAATAAAAAAAAAAAAAAAAAAAAATAACATATTAAAAATATCATATATATATATATATATATATATATATATATATATATATATATATATTTTATTATTTCATTTTTGTGTGTTTCTTTATTTTGCATTGTTTTAGTACCCCGAGGCACGTGCCCAATTTATTTTTATAATAATATCAATAAAATGTATTCAGGATTCATAAAATTCAGCCAGACCAAATTCGCAGGGAATCATATATATTTAGGAAAGTGGCATGATTTCAATCAATGGAAATATGTGGCACCTAGTAATTTATTAAATATAATATATCCTGTAGAAAAAACAAATAGTATACAGATAGGTAAAGAAGAAAATGATATCTTCACATATCTAAATTCATCTTATCATGGAAATATTATAACCATTGATGATATAAATACTAGTTATTCTAAAAATAATCATAAAATTAAATTAAGAGGTAGTGCTTTTCATGGACCTGAAAGAACAGATGTTTTTCGATTAACTTTATATAATAGATTAAAACAAAAACAACCACAAAGAATTGTACCAAGTATTGAACAAATGAAAGATGCAAATAAATTAGAAGTATCTATTGTATGGTTCTTATGGTCATTTGTTCTATTTTATTGTGGTATGTGTATGTTTGGAACTAATTTCTTAATTAAAAATAAATCAAATTCATTTCCATGGATGCCTAAAAGGACAGATGGCTCCAGGGGAGAGGGACCAATGTTCTGGTTTCTTGAATAACACTCAGCATAATATCTATCAACACATCACACAAATATACATACATACATACATACATATATATATATATATATATATATATATATATGTATATTTATTTATATTAATATAATTTACTCACATTTTATTTTTCTTTATTTTGTTTTATTTTTTTATTTTTTGGTTTATGTTGAAAAATTTAAAAAAAAAAAAAAAACTAGCGAAACATATAAATGTATAAATATATACATATATATTTATATATAACTCAATATAAAAAAAATTTTAAATATTCACATATATATAATAGGTATAATACTTATACATCAATATATTATATATATATATATATATATATATATATATATATATATAACAAGAACATGTTAAGAGAAATTATAAATATATTCATATGCTCATATATTCATATGCTCATATATTCACATGTTCATATATTCACATGTTCATATATTCATATGCTCATATATTCACATGTTCATACATTCACATGCCAATATATTTACTTATATGCTTAAATTATTAAAAAAAAAGGGACCCATTTAAAAATATTACCTTAACACACATTTCTAACATTTATCATGTAAGGTGTCTCATTATTCTTTAGTCCACTTAAATAATTATATTGTCAACTGAGCCTTTTCATATAATATATCTACAGACTCAGTTAAATTATTTATTATATCTAAAACATTTTGATACATCTTTGTTTCAGGCATGTCGTCATATAAAATTAATATTCCAACATTTTGATCAAGAGTACCATTTAGCTTTTTATCTAAAATCATTTCTGACAATTTGGAAATAATTTTATTAAGGTCCAAATTCAATTTTTCTCCTATATAATGTAAATCAATACAACTATAAGCCTCAATAATTTTTAATATATTTTTTTCCAGTAAAAGTTCATATAATTCTTTTAGATAATTATATATTACTTTATCTATATTTATAAGGAATAAGCTATTTTTTATTATTTTCTCAAATATATCTAATGATCTATTTTCATAAGATTTTGATATATCTAATAAGATTTGTATTTCCTTATGAGGTACATAATTTAGCTTATTATTTTCACACAATATATTATTTATTTCTTTTCTGTTATTTTCTTCTAATACTTTACATAACAGCATATATTTTAAGGGTATGATAATTTTCACATTTTCAATATTTAAGTTAAGACCAAAATTGCCTACACCTTCTGAATTATTATTATGTGGCAAAATAAAAAAAGGATTACAACAACAACTACTACCACTACTATTATTATTATTATTATTATCATTATTTTTATTATTATCATTATTTTTATTATTATCATCATTATTTTTATTATTATCATTATTCGTACTAGCAATGTTGTAATTTTCTCTATTTATCGCGCTTTCTTTAGTATCCATTTTGGTTTCTATTAAATTTCCATAATTATCCATACTCAATTTTTGTATTAATTCATAATTTAGTTCTATAGGATTTGTTATACAATATATTTTATCTTGTTCTAATTCTTCATATGATGATGTTATTTTACATATCATATCACTATATATTAAATTTGGATTATTTGATGTAATATTCATTTCATCTAAGGATAATATACTATTGTTCGTATCATAATATTCATAAAAAGTATAAAATGATAATAAGAAAGGACTTATTTGACTTATACTTTTTGTTTTATTTTGAGAAGATATAGTACTTGTATTAATAATATTATGTATTATTACAGAATAGAAATCATTATGTTTCTTACTTAAGAAATCCATTGTATTATTATGACTATTATATATATATGTATATAACGTTTCATAACATTCATATAAATATATATAAGCACTTTTATAATCTTTGTCATATATAAATAATATACCTGATAATAAATCAATTTCACTATTAATATATATAGCTGTGTTTATTGTATTAGCTATATTCTTTGCAAATGTAAGTGATGCTTTCATTTTTGTTGAATTCTTTAATAACATATATATTTTTGTTTGAACAATATATAACTCTAATAATAACGTTTTATCATCAACTTTCTTTACTTCTTTTAATAATCTATCTATCAAACATAAGGCAGTTTTGTATTTCTGTTTTATTATATATAAAATTATTATTTTTACTTCTATTCTACATCTTAAAAAATTCCTTTTCTTCTCATAAGCCCAATTCATATATTTCTTAAATATTATATATAATGTACTGATATTACGTATCTTTTTAGATATCTTCTCAACAATATTCCTAATCAATTTAGCTGTTTTTGCTTGGGGTAATATATTAAAATAATTCTCATTACTTGTGGTAAATTCAATTAATTTATCAATCTCTTTCTTATTAATATAATAATCACATAATAAATATATCAACTTATCATTTATTTGCATTACTTTCTCATTTGTAACCCTTTTCTCAAATAATTCTTCGTTACTCTTATCATTTATATGCATATTCAATATTCTTATCTTATTAATTAACTCATCGCTCATATGTGGCATTATAATCTCATCCTTTATCTTTAAGTAATTACCACCACATAAATCCTCAATCGTCTTTATTATTTCTTCTTCTATTTCTTTGTAACCTCTTTCGATTTCTTCAAAGTTATCCATTTTGTGCTAGTTTAGTATTCACAAAAAAAAATGTAAAAAAATAAAATAAAATAAAAAAAATAAATATATTATAATATAATCAGATAATAATACAATGAAATAATATATATGATAAATGCTATAATATCAGATGTAAAAATGTATACTATGTATAAATATATTTATGTTAATAATAATACTACACTTTCTAATATATATATATATATATATATTATATGTATCTATTTATGTATAATATTTATTTGTTATATTCTCAAGATACAATACTATATAATATCACATTCAAAAAATTTTTCTTCTTATGCGAATATACATATAAAACCTTCTTAATATCAGTAAGTTATAATACATATAATAAAAAATAACTTTATATATTTTTTTTCCACTTTTTTTAAAATTATTCTTTCTATTAATATTTTATAAATATATATCTTATTTTTTTTATTCTTCTGATTAACTAATAATGAAAGAGATAATTTATATAAGATATTTTATTAATGCAACTAAATAAATATAAACATATAAATATAAACATATAATTATATATATATATATATATATATATTACTTATAATTATAAATTCATATTATTCTTTAACATAAAGAATTTATTTTCAACCCACCCTTTTATTGTATTATATTTATGCAAAAGTAACAAAAATTTTTTTCTTTTAATAAAATAAAAAAATATCTAAAAATATATTATATTTATCTTATGTATATTTTTATTCTTTCTAATATTTCATATAAAATTATTTAATTTATTATATTATATATATATATATATAATGTGTCAGAAGCTTTATTTATTTTTTTTTTTTATATGTACATAATTTCAAATAATACTATTATTACAATTATTATATGTATTAAATATTATATTATTTTATTTTATTTTATTTTTTTTTTTTTTTTTGTGTATTATACTTTTTCTGGAACAGTTTTTTATAATATATAATAAAAATAATAATACATTATTTATATTATTATTACTATATTATATTATATATTATATATTATATTATATATTATATTATATATTATATTATTTCGTTTTATTTACATAATTATTATTGTTGTGAATATATTTTTTACATATAATATATTTTATATATATATAATTTAAATTACCCCAAAATAGCTATGGGTTTTTAATAAGTCATTTTTATGAAAAAAAAAAAAAAAAAAATTATAATTAAACAAATAAAAAATAACAAAATAACGAAATAAAGAAATACATTATATATAAATATATATAAATATATATATATATATATTTATATACAGTGTATTTCTTTATTTAATACACACACAAAAAAAAAAAAAATTTAAATCAAAAAAACTGAAAATACATAAAAAAAAATTCTATCTTCATGAGCTCTGAAAATTCTTAAAAAAAAAATTCAATAACCATTATGGTATAAATTTATTATATATATATATATATATATATATATATATATATTTATATATTTATTTATTTATGTGAAAAAAAATTTAACCCTGGCTTTTATCAAGATACTCACATAAGTGAAATCACATCCTTTATGTAATTTTTTTTTTATGTTTTATAGCCTTTATATTTCGTTTTGCAAAGTCTACTTTTCTGTTTGCATTTTTATCAATAACCTTTTTATATATTGGCTTGTCAACAAATTCAAATTCCTTATTTAAAAATAAATCTTCATTATCCAATTCCTTTTTTGTTACATAAAATTCATTAAAAGATGAATATTCATAACGAATATTATTTTTTATTTCTTCTAAATTATCTTTTTCTCTTTCTTCTTTAGATTTAATATTATAAAATATTTCTTCAATGTTTTCATTACTTATATTATTAATTTCATTCCCTTCAACTGTTTTCCATTCTCCTGGTTTGGATGTCTCATCATTTGAAATAAATAACATTTCATTTTTTTGTTTTTCATTTAAATTTTCACTTTTATTTTTATCTTCATTTTTAAGAGGTACATTTTCTAATTTTTCTTTTTTCTCATCATTTAATTTGTTCATATTTGCGTTTTCCTCTTCACACTTTTTATCACTCTTATTAAAAACATTTTTAATATTATGTTCATTTAGTGTCGCAGTTTCGAAAATATTCTTTTCCTTATTAAACCCACTTTTATCATTTTTCCTATCCATATTAATATTTAATTGTATTTTACTCTTTTTATCATATTCATTTTTTAATTTCATTTCTTCATCTTTTATTTTATTATTACCAAATTCATGTACTAAAGTTATATCATTTTTTGTCACTCGTTTATTCATATTTTCATATTTTATATTTTCATATTTTATATTTTCATTATTATAATGAAAAACTAAATTTTCTGACTTGTTCATATTATTCTGGTTAAAACTAGCCAAACCAGTTTCTTCACATTTTTTCAAATATTTTATTAAATAATCTATGTTATTAGATGAATACTCCCATATACTTTTTGAATTATATATGTTAAAATAATAAAAATTATTTGAATTGTTATCAAGATATTTATACCATCCATATTGTTCAGAAAATGTTTGATATTCAGGTAAAGGTTCATAAAAATCTACTGGTTTATCATAAAGCAATTCATTTTTTAATATATTAAAAAAAACTAAGGAACCATTATCTTCATGTATCATTAAAATATATTTATTATTTGAAATATTATTATAATTATAAATATTATTACTATAAATATTATTACCATAAATATTATTATTATTTTTATTATCATTTGTATGTTTATATGCATATGAATCATATGATTTATCATTTTCATCCTTCTTGTTTATATCTAAAACATATTTTTTCTCTATATCATCTAATCTTCTTAATTCTTTCTCCAGAAATTCTTTTTCTTGTGTTTCTTTCTCCTTTCTTTTGAATGATTCAGTTATTAACCTATTGAAATTTTCTATATGCCTGCTACTCTTCTCATGATTCTTTATATTTACTTTATGGCCAGATATCCATACATTGCACGTTTCACAATAATGCTTTTTCGAACTAACCCAATAATCCGTCATTTCTAAATTTTATATGCTTTATAAGGTTATTAATCAAATGATATATATATACATGATATCATTTTTGTATATATTCATAGTATTTTTTTTATCTTTAAACAGGATATATATATATATATATATATATATAACAAAAGAAAAAATGCAATTATATTCACATATATATATATATATATATATTATATATTTATTTATTTATTTATTTTTATTATGCAAGTTCATTTTTTAATCACATTTAAAAAAAAAAAAATTACATATATATATATATATATATATAAGTGCTTTTTATTTTATATTATACATATATTATAAAACGCTTCATTCTGAATAACGTAATTTTTTTTTTTCTTTTTTTTAGCCTCTTAAAAGAAATATATATATTAGTTTTATGTATTATTATAATTTTAAAAACTCTTAATAATTAATGACACTATATATTATTTTAGCATTTACTGTTATATGTTCATCTTTTAAAAAGAGAAAAAGAAAAAAATTCCATCCAATATTTTCTCTTAAAAAGTATCATATATACATATACATACATATATATATATAATGATTTATTATAAATTATAATAAATTGTGTATTCCTTTTTCATCCTTATTTTATAATACAAAAATTAGTGTTATATGATATCATATAATAAGATATATATAAACATAAAATACAATTATATTAATATAAAAAAGAACAAGTTCATTTTTTAATTCTCCTCATCATACGATTGAATTTACATATAATCAATGTTTAAGCTCTTTAAAAAAAAAAAAAAAAAAAAATGACCAAATGTGAAAATATTATATTCCATTTATATCAACTATAAAAATATGTTTTCCCTTTTTTCTCAAATGATTCTTCCTAATATATTTACAGATTTAAATATGAAAAAAAAATATATAAATATATATATATATATATATATATATATCCTAACATATAAATGTATATATATTTTAAAATTTTCATTCTAATTTTTTCTTTAATGTTTTTCTTAAATTATGGCAAAATTAAACTACCATGAAAATTAATATATTAAAAATGATAAAAAAAAAAAAAAAAATTATACATATACATATATATATATATATATATATATATATATATATATATATAGTATATTAAAATAAATGGAAAAGAAAAAAAAAAAAAAAAAAAATAGAAAAAAACAGTACTACATATATATATTATAAAATATGTTTATTATATATACATAATATATACTAATTAATATATTTATTTTTTCATTATTGTAAGATGGCATCTTCCACAATAATCTCTATCAAAGTGAGAAGCCATCAAAGTTCCTGGAGCACAATTATCACATTGTCTTTTTAATCTAAATACTTTTCCATCATCTCCAACTTTATAAAATTTTAAAATAGCTAATTTTACTTTTTTCTTCTTATGTTTTTCTTTTTTTGGTTTCTTGTAAACTTTCTTTTTCTTTTTTTTAGCACCACCAAGTAAACCGAAATTTAAATTTAAAGTGTACGCCTATAAAAATAATAAATGAAAATTAATGAAATACAAAATAAATAATAAAAAATAAATCACAAATATATACACATATATATATATATATATATATATATATATATATATATATATATGTAGATATTCTTTTTACACTCCATATTTAAACCTTCCAATAGTATTTAGTTTACAAGAATAAAAGATGTGCATGAGGGAATCGTAAAAAAAAAAAAAAAAAGGAGAAAAAGAAGGAGAAGGAGAAGGAGAAAGAGAAGGAGAAAGAGAAAGAGACTTATTTTATTTTTTCAGATAATAGAAGACGAACATATTTATAATATTCTCATGTCCCTACTTGCATTTTTGGAATTGTATCATCATAAAAAATAAAAATATAGCTTTCAAATTATTATACACACAAATATCTATATATATATATATATATATATATATACATCTTTGTGGTAAATTACATTTTTCTTTTTTCTTTAATATATTATAAAGTAGTTGTGTATGTGATTTTAATCAGAAGGTAAAAATATCGAACATAATAAAGTTTTCTCATGTCCCTACTTGCATATTTTTATTTATCATCATTATACATATTTTATACATATATATGAAGAATCTATATATAAATAATATATTCTATATATATTTCTAATTTTGTTTTTGTTTTTATAAAACTTACATAATCAGATTCATCTATTTCAAGTACTTCTTCATCCTCCAAATAACGTCCATTTTTATATAATTTCTGAAGCTCACATGGAATACCTATATAAAAATAAATAAATATATATATATATATATATATACATATTAATAAAATGTTTGATAAGAATAATATATTTATTCTTATATATCCCAAGAAAACCGTAAAACAAATATAAGATAATTACATTCTTATATATACATATATATATATATTTAATATATTATATATATATATACATATATTAAAATAATCATATATAAAAAATAATAAATATATTTTACAACATTTCACATATAAACCAAATATATAAATATTATAAACAGTTTTTTATTTTACCTTTTAATTTAAAAATTTGTTCTTTTACATTTTTTATGTTATTTATATCGGATGATTCAATATTTAAGGAATCATCATAAGGAATATTAATAAGAATTTTCATATTGTTTTATAAATTAATCTTATAAAAAAATATATCTTCAAATTTATATTTTGTTATTTATTTATTTATTTATTCTTTTAATATATTATATTCTATAAAATTATTTACAAATTAATATATATAATTATGAAAAAAAAAAATATATATTATATTATATTATAATGGTATATATTTTTTTTCTTTTGTAAAATATAAAAATATATAAATATTAAAAATATTGTGTTCTTATAAGAATTAAGAAAAATGAAAAAAAAAAAAAAAAAAGAGGAATATATGATATATATATAATATATATATAATATATATATTATTATGATATAATGTTTGTTTATATTTATTTTTATTATTATGTTTTTTTTCCTTAGGGCGGAAAGTAATATCAATATTCAAAATAATAATATTATATATTTATATATATTACATATAATATTATATTTAATTTTATTTATTATATGTATATTATATATTTATTTTTTTATATATTTTAAGGTATATATATATATATATATATATATATATATATATATATTATATAAATATAATTTTTCCTTCTTATATATATAATATATATTATATTTTCAATATGTATTTTTTTTTTCTTTTCTTTTAAGGTACTTAGTGATTGAAGTGGGCAAACTGTATAATAATATATTTTATGTCAAATAAAAAAAAAAAAAATATATATATATATTTAATATATATATTATAATATATTATAATAATATAATAATACTTATAAGTTACTATACTATAAAATAAATATAATTATAATTTAATTATTTTTTTATATATTAAAAATAGTTAGTGTAAATTTCATAATTTTTTTATTAAAACTATAATATTAAAAAAATATACTATATTACAAATATGTCATCATATTATTTATATAATATAATGATATATTTTAAAGCACATTATATATATATATATATATATAATATATATTTATATATTATTTGTTTTATTATTATTTTTTAAAAGGTTATTCCTTATATAATAAGCTAACATATATATTATATGATTATATGCATTTTTGTCAAGATATTGTCAACATCCATATTTTAAAAATCCTTTTTCTTTTTTTTGCTTCCAACAATTTAAAAAAAATATAATATATATGTAAAAAATATAATATTATATAATATATATATATATATCAATTCTTTTTAAGAGATTTATCAAATTAAAAAATTTAAGTTATTTTTTACAAGGAATTATCTCCCTTTATATATATATATATATATACATTCACATTTATGTATATTTCTTTTTTTGTTAAATCATATTAACTTAAAAAAAGGTGTATTTAATACATACTTACATATATATATTTACTTGTTATTAACCTTTATTTGAAATATCCTTTGATTCTCCATGTAAAGTCACATTTTTGATATTATCACCTTGAAAAACATAATTATTTATAAAATGTTGATTATTATTTGTATTAGATAAGTTATTCTTTGTGCAGAAGTCATCATATAATAATAAATATTTGATTTTTTTTTTTTTAGTAAAATGTTCATTATAATATAAGCCTCTTTGTAGACATAATTTATTTATTTCATTATCATTTTTTTGAAAATACATATAACCATTTCTTCTTAAAGATAAAGGATATCGTTTAATATCATCATAGTATTGAATTTTATGACCATCAATATTCTCATCACAATATTCTTCAACACTTCTATTATCATTTATATAATTTATTTTCATGTTACATAATAAGCATAGTAAACCATTTACATACACCGAATTGTATATGGCCCAGGTATTCCACATATTAAATATATTTATTAAGCTATCTGTAAATAACTTTCCCTTTATTTTACTATCAATTTTTTTAATATGTTTTCTTAAAAAATAAAAAATCCTAGGCAATTCATCTTCTATATGTTTTCTGTATGACCACGACGAAAAAAATTCATTACTGCAATTATAGAGAATGTCTGATAATAAATATATGAGATTAATCTATTCAAAGATAAAAAAAAAATAAAATAAAATAAAATAAAATAAAATAAAATATATATATATATATATATATATATATATATATATATATATATATGTACATATTTTTATAATTTATCCAACTTTTACCTTTTTTAATAAATCATATTTCACATCTGTCAAAAAGTTTGATATAATTTTTATTATATCCAAACTGTAATCACTATGTCTCGTACAAAATATCATAGCACGACATATACTTACTCTACACCATAAAAAAATATATTGCAAATGATATATTATATATGTATAATATCTTTAAATATATATATTTAATATCTTAAGAATTGTATATGTATATATTACCTCTTCTTATTCAATGTACTTAAAATATTTATAAGTTTCTTCTTTTTCTTCTCGTCAATATGACGTCTTTTATTTCTCCTATCAAAAAAAAAAAAAAAAAAAAAAAAAAAAAAAAAAAAAAAAAAAAAAAAAAAACATATAAATAAGATTATATATATATATTTATATATTTATATATTTATTTATTTATTTATTTATTTATAGTTCCTTCTATTATTATTACCCTCTTTTTCGTTTTATGAGAAGACCTTTATTTTTTTTTTCTATCGTTGGTGGTACATATAAATAACCATTAGAAAATATATGGAACGGATCTGTTCTCCAGATTTTATAACTATCCCCTTGAGCAAATGAAAATACCCTCCATTTATAATAATAAAATAAATCTGATGATTCAAAAAGAAAATGAAAGATAGGGTTATCCTTTTCTTTTTCTTTTATGGTCTCTTCAAAACTATATCCTTCTTCAGTTACATATTTCGCTAATAAATCAATTATCCTTTTTGTTTTCTTATCATCCGGTATTATTATAATTACTTTTTTATTTACATTAGCATTACTATATGTATTATATTTATCCATATTATAATTAGATATCTCATTTTTTGTACTATATCCAAATTTTGGAATAGCCTTACTCCAGCCTATACGAATAATATTTCCACACATTTCAACACCATCTAAAGTATCTTTTGCATTCTCTGCATCTTCAATATTTTCAAAACAAACAAAACCACTTATCCTTGCTTTCTTTTTATCTTCATCTTTACGAGGATACATTATTTTTACGCTGTTCACTTTACCAAACTTTCCGAATTTTTGACAAAGGTATTCTTCAGTAACCTAAATAAAAATAAAATAAAATAAAAATAAAAATAAAATAAAATAAAATAAAATACAAATAAAATAAAATACAAATAAAATAAAATACAAATAAAATATAGAACATTTTATAGCATATAATAAAATGTCTTCTTATAATGTAATTATATAAAAAAAAAAAATAAACACATATAAACAAATATGAATACATGTATATATATATATATATATATTTTTTTTTTTTTTTTTCATTTGATGTTATTACCTCGGGGGATAAATTTCCTAAATACAAATTGGCTATTTTCTCTTTTCTAGGAATATAAGATAACAAATTTTCATTTTGTTCTATCTCCGTTAATTTTTTATTTATTTTAATTTTTTCTTCTTCCGATTTGGCTAGCTGCGATTTTTCCTTCAAGCTTTTCCGTTCATCCAAAATTTTCTGTTTCAGTTTAATTTCTTCACAAATAAAAATAAATATACGTAAACATATATAGTTGTAGATATATAAAATATAAAAGGAAATATATATATATATATATATATATATATATGTGTGTGTGTGTGTGCATCCCTTTGATATTTTTAATTAACCTTCTAAAAAGCTATCAATTTCTTTTACTTTTCCTACTGTGTGATTTTTATTTTCAATAGTTTCCTCAATATTTTTCTTTTCTTCGATTTTTTCCTCGATCTATAAAAGAATGATTAACATAAAAAAAATATAGGTAAATATTTTATCATACGATGAACAAATAGAAAAATAAATATATACATATATATATATATATATATATATATATATATATATATTTATTTATTTATTTTTACCTTTTGTTGATTATTTGTTTGAGCTTCACCTTGGAATTTTTCTTCAACAAATGAGGTTTCAAATTTGGAAACAGGAATAAGACTTTTTCCTATAAAATTTTAAGAGGACACAAATAAAAATTAAAACAATAATAATAAATAGATACATACATACCTACATAAATACATATATATATACATATATATATATATATATATGTGATGATATCATATTGTTTCACTTTTTATATTTAATTTGTTACCCTTAACAAATTTATGACGATTATCTAAATCATTACCCCCTTCAAATGTACGAACATATTCTGCATATATTTTTGCAGTTTCTTCTTCCTTTTAAATTTAAAAAAAAAAGAATATATGTTAATATGAATGATACATGTGTTTATATGTATTCATGCTTGTATAAAGACTTTTAATTTTTAAGATTTATTTCAGCAAACATAATATTTATATATATCATCATAATTCGCACATATATATATATATATATATATATATATATATATGTATTATATATTTTTCTTTCTTTCTTAAAATAATACATTCAATTTATCATCGTCAAACTGTTTTTTCTTTTTTTTATTTCGATTCAGCTGGATATACATTCTTAAATATATACAACATAAATAATATATAATTTGATTGTTATTTTTTTAGAAAAATAACACTTTTCTGCCTAAATATTACATCATTAAAAAAAAATATAATAATAATAATAACAAAAATAATAAATATGATTAAAGTAATAAAAGGAACTCTATACAAACCAACAAAAGAAAAAAAAAAAAAAAATAGTAAACAAAATTACAGAATTAGAGAATTACAAAATAAGGAAATACTGAAAAAAAAAAAGAAAAAAAAATAACATTTATTTTATTACAAATCCAATGTAGTAAAATGTACATTTTTTTTTTTTTTTTTTTTTTTTTTTCTAATTATATTTTATTTTATTTGATATATTTAATTAAAAACCTTTTTATGAAAAAAAAAAAAATTATGTTATAATATCTTTTTTTTTATTATTATTTGTTTCTATAAAAAATTCGAAGGGTTAATTATTTTTTTTAAAGCGACATATTATTATATATATATATATATATATAATATATATATTACATAAATATGTATTAGGCACCTGCGTGAATTTCCTTTTTACAATTTGTAAGTTATCGAGATATTTTTTTATAAATATATAAAATAAATATTTATGTGTATTTCACATATAATCCTTATGAACTTGAATATATTTTTTTTTTTTTTTCTTTATAAAAACATTTTAAATATTAAAAAATTTAAGTTTATTTCCTTTTTTTGTTTTTTTTCCTTATTCCCTTTTAAATTATAATAACTGTGTTATATATATATAATTTTCTTTATATACATTTTAAAATATCATAATATATAAAAAAAAAAAAAGATATATATATATATATATATATATATATAATAATATTACATTCACAATATTGAAAATAAATAAATATATCGAAATATTTATTTTTCCCTATTTATTTATACATTATATATATATATATATAATATATATATATATATATATATTTTTTTTTTTTTTTTTTTTTTGTGCTACGAATAAGTTTACTACACCCATATAAATATAATATTATAATAAAATTATTTAAAAATTTTTATTTTATATAAAAAAATAGAAATACATATATATGAATATAAATATAAAAATATTATATATATATATATATTATATATATAATAAACATTTTATAATATACATGTTGATTTTTTTTTTTTTTTTTTATTTATTTTGTAATAAAAGATTTTTAATGAGAAAAAACTATTTGACTAAAAGATATATAAAAATATATTAATTCTTTTTTTTTTTTTTTTTTTTTTGTTCCATTATCCTTTCCTTTTTTCTTGTATTTTTTCCTTCATTCTTTTATTTTTCTTTTCTTTTATTATTTTTCTTTTTTTTTTTTTTTTTGTGTTGTTTATTTATTTACCTTTTATATATTAATTATAAGTTATTTTCCATATTGATAAACTTTACAAATTACATCTTTTTAGTAATAAATAACTATGACGCTTATATAATAAAAAAAATATTTTTTTGTTATATTGTAACACTGTTTTTTTTTTTTTTTTTTTAATTTCCTTTCCTTTTTTTTTGTTTTGTCTGTTAAATATATATACAATGAAATGTTTACAATGATATATATGAAAATCTTATATATAATTTTTTTTTTTCTTAACTCTTTTATCAAATTGTTTAGTAAATATTACAAACATATATAATATATATAATATACATTTATTTATATATAATAATTTTTATATAATTATCCTAAAAAAAATTTTTTTTAATGTTTTTTTTTTTTTTTTTTTTTGATTAATATTTCTTCTATTATATTTTACATATAATTATATGGAAGGCTTCATCAGTATTAATAACAAATTATATGTTATTATATATATGTATATATATATATGTGACAATTTTAATATTATTATTTTCAATTTTTTTTTTTTCTTTCTTTTAAATTTTTGATATCTTTAGCTTTTCCATTTCTATTGTATTATATTCTGTTCTATTCTTTTAATTTATTATAATTTTTTTTAATTCTTTTTAATTTTTTTTTAATTTTTTTTAATTTTTTTTTAATTTTTTTTAATTTTTTTTAATTTTTTTTTAATTTTTTTTAATTTATTTTAATTTATTTTAATTTATTTTATATTATTTTATATTATTTTATATAATTTTCCCCTTTTTTTTTTTTTTTTTCTTTTTTTTATTCCCTTTGCATAAGGAAATTTCTTCTTGTTTTTATTTTAAATTCGTTTTTTTTTGTTTCTCCTTTATTAATATAATTTTTTGTCATATTATGCACATTCTTTATTTTTGTTACATATGATTTATATGTATATATATATCAATATATATATATATATATATATATATTCATACATGTACATTTTTATATTTTTATATTTATTTATATTTATTTATATTTATTTATATTTATTTAGATATTTTTTTTAAGTTTCCACATTTTCCCTTAAATGGAAAATATAAGAAAAAATGAGGAAAATAATAATGTTTACTTTA
Source organism: Plasmodium billcollinsi (assembly GCA_900257145.2). Classification (NCBI taxonomy): domain Eukaryota; phylum Apicomplexa; class Aconoidasida; order Haemosporida; family Plasmodiidae; genus Plasmodium; species Plasmodium billcollinsi. The sequence continues at coordinate 117,571 of LT990243.1, forward strand.
ATAAAAATAAAATAGATTATCTTGAACATAATGATATATTATTCTTTCAAGAAAAAAATAAAAATAAAATAGGCTTAGGTCGAGTTGTTAACTTTGATATAGAGCTCGAAGTAAATGATATCAAATTTTACCGTTCATGTTGTGAAACATCAGCTAATTATTCTTTAAAGATTTTAAATAATATAGATAATAAAGAATATGTAAAAAAATTAATTAATAAATTAAACAAAAGTAATAAAATATCTGCAAATCCAAAAAACAAGGAAGATAATATAAATGAGGATACAAAAAATGCTACCAATAAAGAAAACAAAAAAGAATATAGTATACTACATTATTTTAATAAACGTATTATAAATAATATTACCAAGTCTTCTATTCTCTTACTGAAAAAAAATAAGAATATAAATTATGATGTGAAATCTAAAGATGATAATATAAAAAATGAAAAAAATAATACTGTTCTCAACAATGAAGGCTATATAAAAAATTGTAATGATAATAATAATAATGATAATAATTATAATAATAATTATAATAATAATAATAATAATTATAATAATTATAATAATAATAATAATAATAATAATTCCTCTTATAATCATAGTTATCCTCATTATATGTACAATACCAAATATGCATGCGCCACAAAAAATACAGATACTGATATTATTCAAGATCAACGAAAAAAAGAACGTCGCATCTTTTATTTTATACAATCTTTAGAAACATATAAATATAACATACAGTATAAACGTATTTTTAAACATTATAAAATTCCTTATCATAAACATTGGGAAGATATTAAAACTATTTATTGTAAAAATATGCAAAATAAAATTGTTTTTGTATTAGCTATGAAAGTATTCCAAATTAAAAAATTATATCCAAACAATATTCATTTCCAAAATATAATGATCAATAATCTTATGAAAATTTATAAAAGTGAAAAAGATCTACACGTAGATTATCTTATTCTTAATTATATTAAAAAGCTAGATGTAAGAGTCATCCTACAAAATTGTGTACTCATAAGTAATGATGAATTTAATGAAATATTATCAAAGTATAATAGAAATAATGATTCTACAGAAAAAAACACAGATGAACAAAGTGTTACTCTTCCGGGTGCGAACCGTGCACCTAAACATGCATTGCATCTAACTGCATCTGAGGGAATCATGGTAAATGCTTTTTCGCAAGACGAAGGAGATGAAGAAAACAATCAATATGAAGATGATGATGATGAAAATGATGATGATGAAGATGATGATGATGATGATGATGAAGATGATGACGAAGATGATGATGATGATGATGATGACGAAGATGATGATGATGATGATGATGACGAAGATGATGATGATGATGACGAAGATCACAACTATAATCTTCATAATAATCATATAAATCTAACTAAAGAACAGAAGGAGGAACAATTAGATGATACTTTATTTAGAAATAAATATAAAATTGAAAGTGTAAAAGATATTAAAAATGAAGAAAACAAACTTTACGACACGTTTCAGAATCTTAGTGATGATTTAAATGATTCTCAACGAACGAATACATTACATATAAAAACCAAAAAAAATAATAACCTCATGTATAATGATGAAAAGAATATTAATAAATATAATAACAAAATTTTAAATAGTAATGAAAATATAACGCTATCTGGAACAAAAGAATCTAATTTTTTTCTATCAAAAAATGTTCGGAAGAAAAGAAAAATTATAGAAGGTCAAACAAATAAATACGAATTAAAAGGAAATATTCTAGCCAAATTTAAATCTCCACATGGTATTATATATAGAAGTCATATTAAAAATATATTTAGAAATAAAAATAATATACTATCCTACTTTTTAATTGTACCTTCATTTTTCTTAATTAATAATTCTTTTTATTTCTCGTGTCTGAACATAGATATTGATATCTTCAAAATATTCGAAATTATAAAAATTTTAGACAAATCCAAAATAGAGCAAATAGATAAGATAGATTTTAGTAAATATAAAAATTTAAAACAAGAACATGAAACTAATTTAAAAATTAATAAGACCCATGCAAATATATTTCATCAGAACTATTCAGCACAAGATAGATGTATTAGAAAGGCCGATTCTGAACAAATTAATTTCCAAGCATATAATAAAAAAGAGGAACCTTCTAATGAGCAAAACAAGGAACACGCAAGAAAAAATAATAATTTTGGAAGAAAAAGAAGAAAAAAGGATATGAATGGAGATGATATAAATGAAAAGTATAGAAATGAGGGACATATAAATGATCAACATATAAATGAGGAACATATAAATGATCAACGTATAAATGAGGAACATATAAATGATCAACGTATAAATGATCAACGTATAAATGATCAACGTATAAATGAGGGACATATAAATGATCAACGTATAAATGAGGAACATATAAATGATCAACGTATAAATGAGGAACGTATAAATGCGGAACATATGAATAATTTATTAAGGAAAAATATGAATTTATTTTTAAAAAATGATAACAACCAAAGAGGTGTTAATCATGATGACCACCATAGTAATAATAATTATGAACATAAAGAAGAACCGAATTTAAAAGATAAAGCTCGAAATAAAATAGAAAGTCATCTTTTCTTTCTAAGAAGAAGACTTTTTGATGTTAACATAAACAAAACAGATAATAAGAAGAATAAAACAAAGTCCATTTTTTCTATAAGTAATGAAAAAAAAAATACTTATTTTTCCAAAATTACCAACTTTTTTAAAAAAATAGAACCCAAAAAGAATAATCTAAATTGCATTTATGAAAAAGAAAATGTTAATCAAGAGAATATAAAATCTGCAAATAATAAATCTGATCACCTTAATCGCACCGAACAATTTGTCGATGAAAGTGAAGAAAAAAAAAATATAAGTGATAATAAGGGAGATGAAATAAGTGATAAGGAACATGATAAATCCTTGAAATGTTTGAAAAAATTTAAAAATATAAACGTGGGAGTAGAAAATAAGAATGATGTGAATAATATGAATAATGTGAATAATATGAATGAAGTGAATAATATGAATGAAGTGAATAATATGAATAATGTGAATAATATGAATAATGTGAATAATATGAATGAAGTGAATAATATGAATAATGTGAATAATAAAACAAAATATGATAAACATGAAAGTCTTGTAAAAACCGAATATAATTCTAGTGATTATAATGATTATGTAATGTCTGTAGAAAGGGAATGGAAAAGAAGGGAAACGTTTAATTCTGTTGAAGGTACCCCTACCCCTACGAATATAAATAATAATAATAATTATTATTATTATAATAATGGAAATAATATAAGGGAGGGAAATGATAATATAAAATATAATCGTATAAATAATAATACCCTCAATAATGAATATAACTCTTATATAAAACAAATACAAAATATGATTGAAGAAGAAAAAATGAAAAAAGTTGAAATGTTATATAAATATTGTAAGAATAATATAAATATTTTATTATATATATATGTTATGCATATATATATAAATAAATTATGTAAAAATATTATTGTGAAAATATTAAATCCTAATATTAAATATGGAAATAAAACAAAATATGACCATACAGATTTTATTTTATCTCCTCTTATTGGTTATTCATATTCAAAATTTTATGGATTAAAATTTAATTACATGAATATACAATTACGTTCTGATGGTAAAATTGATAGGAGATATAAACTAGCAAAAGAACATTTAAAAAAAGAACAAGAAGAAAAAAAAAAAAGTCAAAAAAGTAAAAAAAGTAAAAATAGATATAAACAATTAAATTGTAATAATAAGGAATCCGATACAGAACTATACCTATCTAATGAAACACTTATATATGATAAACGTTTAAAAGTGAAAAAAAATAAAATCATAAAATCCAAAAATCATATGCGAAAATCAAAACATCATGTTATAGAAAAATCAAAACATCATGTTATAGAAAAATCAAAACATCATGTTATAGAAAAATCAAAACGTCATATCATAAAAAAAGCTACCAAATTGAATTATAGGAAAACGAAAAAAAATGGATTTCTTACACAACAATATGATAATGATTCCTCGAAAGAAAAGCTTCTCTCACATAATTATCATGTTAATGATGATACAGATAACAATAAAAAGAATGATACAGAATATATGAAAAAATGTTATAATGAAAATATTAATTTTTATTTATGGGGCATGTTTAATTGGGATTATCGAAAAACTTTAAGGGTATCTCTAAATAGTATATCAAATAAAAAAATAAACAACTTTGACATATATAACTTCTTCTTTTACAATTATGATACCATATCAAACCTAAGTAAGAACACAAAATAAATGATAAATATATAAATATATATATATATATGTATATTTTTATGAATGCTTATACATTTCACTACGAAAAAATAAATACATTGTGCATGCTGCATATAAATAAATAAATAAATATATATATATATATATATTATTTTAGATGAAATAAATAAGGACTTGGGTATACTTATAGATATTTATAAAAGCATTAAAAATATATTATATCAAAATTTATCCTTGTATGGAGATTTGCTTTTATTGAATGTACCGAATAATATGACAAGAACACATACGGATGAAGAGGTAAGAATGTTTTACGCATCTTGTTATTTATATATGGATTATGTGTATAGATGAACATGTCACGTTATATATATATATATATATATATATATAATAATAATAATAATAATAATAATAATAATATATTTAAGACGGCCCAATGATATTTTCCAATATATATACATATATATATATATATGTTTTTTTTTTCCTTTAGTTGATATGTTTCTGGCTTAAAACATTAAATCAGTTGTATTTAATAAGGGACGGCTTTTCAAATTATTTTAAAAATTTTTAAAAAAAACTAAATATATATATATATAAATATATATATATAACCTGAATTTTTTGTATATATTTTTTTTCTATTATTGTTTTTATGTTAATAATAAAAAATGTATTTATGTTTTATTTTACACATTCTATATTAATTAAATTTGATCCATCCTTGTTTTTTTCTTTGAATACATTTATCTATTTTGCTTTTTTTTTATAATGAAATATTTTTTTTTCACGTTAACATTATTTATGTTATATATATATATATATATATATATATATATATATATATATATATATATATATGTATATATATAATATATATATTTTTTTTTTTTCCTTTTTTCTATTTGTTATTTTGAATTAGAAGAAATGAAAAAAAAAAAAAAAAACTAAATAAAATAAAATAATATAATATAAAAATAACTATAAATATAACTATAAATATAACTATAAATATAAATAAATATATAAATAAATATATAAATAAAAATATAAATATTTTTTGTGTTCAAAAAAGTTGTTCATTGTATAAATATTTTATATACATTTACATATATATATATATATATATATATATATAATAAGATATTATAATATATTTATAATATATATTGTATTATCTACATTATTTTTTTTTTCCCCCTCTAACACAACAATTGATATTATACCATACTTCATCTGAATGTGCAAAATTGTTGTATATATTTATATTTATATTTATTTATTTTTGTTTTTTCTTGTAAGATGAAAAATTTATACCACATTAATTCTGTTATATTTAATAGTCAGAAAACATGTTGTTACTTTTCAATGTTTAAACATGATATCATCCGATTATATAGTAATATTGAAAAAGTCCTTCCACAAGCAGAAAAAAAAAAAAAAAAAAAATTCAGTCATATTCCTTACTATGTCCTTAATGAAAATCAAAAGGACCACGAAAAATATAATTTTGAAATCTTGATGAAAAATATTAAAAACAAAGCAGAAGAATATAATTTAATAAAACTCAAAGAAATACAAAACAAAATTTTAATTCACCTGAACAAATTTAATATCAATGAAATTGTTGCTACTCTTATCCTTTCCTATAAATATAATTTATTAAATCAACACATTTTAACAAATATAATAAATATTATATTCAATAATTCAGGATTCTTAAATAGTAAACATGTTTTTATATTATTATTAATAACCAAAAATATATTTTTAAAAAAAAATTATTATTTCTATTCAAGGCAATATGAACAAAAAGTTCCACAAAATGACATGAACAAGTCAGGTGAAAAAGAGGAACATTTTATAAATAGAAAATGGAAAAATAAATTTTTTCATCAAGTTATACAAAATATGTTATTTGATGATTATATAAATGATCATAAAGAAGAAATTAAGGAAGATAATTCTAATGAATATAATATAAATAATAAAAATGATAATTTATATAATATACCATGTATATCTTTTGAAAATGAAAAGAAAAAATATACTCATAATATTATAAAAAATATCGATTTTAATAAAAGTAATATGTACCAGACATATGAAAAAAATTCTTATAGTAATATACAAGTAGACAATAAAAATATTTCAAACATAGATATTATCAACAAAAAATTAAATAATCAAATTAATAATAATATTATATATCAAAATGTAATATATAATGATGATTATAATATAGACATATTTAATAATATGCAGAACAAACAAAATGAACAAGATATATATTCTCAACCAAATAATAAACAAGATATAATTTTAAATGATAATATTTCAGAATTAAAATATTCATATGAAAAAATTAAAGAAATATTACTTCATAATTATAATCATATTTTATTTAATTTTATAAATAATATATATACTAATTTATTATTATTAAATTATATGTATGATGAAAATATAATATCCTATGATGAATTTTTCCATATTATATATAGTATTAATAATGAATATAATAATGATACCTTTGAAAAAAATGACTTTAAAAATTATCAACACTCATCATCATATCCTATTAATATTATTCATTCATATATACAACATGAATGTTATCATATATATTCTATATATGATATATATATATATACACATATAAAATTATTGAAAAATATATTTAAACAAAATAATTATATTAAAAACAAATATATTTTTGAAAATATCCAATCCAATAATCCTATACAAGATGTTATCTATACAAATAAAAAAAATTTTATAGATACATTTGATAAGTTTTTTCAAAATATATTAACAGCAAAACAAAATATTGATTATATAAAATTATTCTATTTAAATATATGCTCACATGAAATATTTAAATTAATTATTATTAATAACCAACATATTACAAATGTTAAAATTTATTATCATATTTTAAAAAAAATACCTTTATCACATATTATAGCTCACTTACATATAAAAAAAGGACAAGCAACAAATCAATTTTATTATCAAATTTTAAACATACTATATTATTTACAAGAAAAACAAAAAATTAGGAAATACAACGACGGCGTATTTTGTGAGGATCTACACACATCTAATATAGAACAAATGAATCATGTATATATATCATATTTAAATTCCTTGAATGATTATACTATACATGACCTCTTAATAAAAAGTAATATGTATAATATATATGACAAACATAATATCAATCATGTAAGTACCTTCACACAAACTCATAATCATATATTCTCTCCAAATACTAGTGTAATAAAAAACAAATCTAACCAAAGAAATATCAATTGTAAAGATATTTATGAACAATGTAATAAACCAAATGTGTTTTTTAATGATACATATATATATTTTTTTAAATATTTTATTATGGACCTTACTTTTAATATTATTAATTATTTAAATTACATGGATATATATGATAAACTGTTTTTATTTAAATATTTAATTATTCTTAATTATAAAAATGAATATATAATAAACATCATTCATGATCATTTATATAATTTCTTTATTCTCAAACTACATTATGAGGATATACAAAATATTTTCTATTTTTTACAATATGTATTTTCATCCCTTATATATTCCCCTAGTATTTTTTTTTTTCATATTATAAATAATATTGACATAGACACCTTTCAAAAATTGTTGTATATTATTAAAAAGGAAAAAATATTTGAAGACCACACTAAAAAAATATATGATCATATTAATATAATTATTAATCAGAATTACAAAAGTGTACACAAGAATAAATGTAAAGTGAAGAACTCATTTTATTATTATTACAAAAAAAGGGTAGACCATTTTCAGAGTGTATTATATGACTTTTTATTTCTATAAAATATGTAAAAATGGGATACATTAAATATATAAATATTGATATTTTTTTTTTTTTTGTTCTTTTTTTTTGTATATTCAGTTATGATAATAAAAATATAGACATTTAATACATATGTCTATAATATATATATATATATATATATATATATATATATATATTTATTTATTTATTTAATATCTTCATTTATGTGTATACTTATTGATCTTTTATTTTCTTTTATTTTCTTTTATTTTCTTTTATTTTCTTTTATTATTTTTTTTTTTGTTTTGTTTTTATGTATATATATTTATATTTTTTTAATCCTTTGAAATACATTAAAAATTAAACAAAATATTTCACAAAATAATTAAATACGACAATAAAAAAAAAATATATTATATATATATATATATATATAATATTTTTATATATTAATATATGCGTATCCTCATAAAGTGTATTCAGACAAAAAAATATTCATTTATACACATTTCATTTCACTCACGAAAAAGGAACTATATTTATTTTATTTCCTTCATTTTGCAGATTAATAAATAAAATAAAATAATATGATTTATCTATATTTCAAAACATTCATGCCCTTCTTTTCTTATTTATATTTTAACTTTTTTTTTTTTTTTTTTTTTTTTTTTTTTTTATGTGTAACGTCTTCCTATATGTACAATATAAAGACATCATTATATAATACAAAAATAGACTTTTAAAACAAAATAAAAAATTCATATATATATATATATATATATATATATATATATATATATATATATATTTATTTATTTATTATATATATTTTAAAGTATGGAAAATAAAAATAATGTTTTACAAGTAGAATCTGTAGGGTAATAAATTAATATCCATATATTTCATATATATTAAGGAATATAAATATTATATTTTTCTATATTTTAATTTCTTTTTTTTTTTTTTTTATTATATATATATATATATATCAGAGTTAAATTAAAAAGAAATGAAAATTCAAAACAAACCTATACTTCAAAGTTGAAAAACGTAAGACATAAATAATATACATATATTGTTCTGATAATGATAAAAACTTTATAATAATAAATATATAAACCATAATTATAATAATAATACTGATAGTTGTTATTATATATATATATATATATATGTATATATGTACAGATTGAGAACAAGTTCAAGAAGAATAATAAAGATGGTTCATCCAGTATCTTAATAAATAATCTACACAATAACAGTAAAAATAATAATATTAAATATATATATATATATATATATATTTATTTATTTATATGTATTTATTTATTTAATCATATGTTTGAAGATGTCAAATATAAAAATAAAAAACATAATAAAGATCAAATAGATATAACACCATATCATGATCAAAAAACAAAGACCAGCCAACTTTTCAAAATATCGCATATAGATATAAAAAAAAATATGCAAACGAATGAACAAAAAAATGAACAAAAAAATGAACAAAATAAGCACCCTAATAATAATAAAAATAATGAAAATAGAATTATAAAAATAAAAAGTGATGATAATTATCTTAAAGAACTTGTAAAAAAACAAGATACCTATACACAATGTGTAGAACCAAAAAACATCAAAAATAATAATATGAATACATATTATAATAATAGCATACCTAATCTATTACACAATAAACAAAATCTTCATCCAAATGTAGATCAATTAAGAGATACATCAGATCACGATATATGTAACACACATATTATAGAACAATACAAAAAAATCAAAAAACAACAACTTGAAGAAAAAAAAAAGAAAAAAATACAAGAAATAAAAGATAAACTCATTAAAAAAACAACAAATAAAAATGCTTATACTCAGGTTGTTCTTGATGATTTCACAAAATATTACGAGTACAAAAAAAAAAATATATATTAAAATAAAACAAAAAATAAAAAAATAAAAAATAAAAAATAAAAAAATAAAAATAAAAAAATAAAAAATAAAAAAATAAAAAATAAAAAAATAAAAAAATTGCAAACTTTATACATACATATATATATATATATATATATATTTATATATATTTGTATATTTTTATATGCTCACATTTTTATTATAAAAATATATTCACTTTCTATTTTTTTTTTTTATTTCCAATTAGAAGTATTAAACCAGCTATCGACAAAATCGTAGAGGATGTTTCATATAGAGCACTCAAAAAAGTAATGAAAAAAAAAAAAAAAATATGTAATAATATATACATACTATTATTATTTATTCTATATTCTTTCTTTCTTTTTTTTTTTTTTTTTTTTTGTCAGATATACGAAGAACGTGAATTTGAAAAAATTAAAAAAAATATTGATTTTTATGAAAACATAAGAAATGAAAATTATAAATCCCTTCAAGTGTGCCAAGAAAACAGTGAAGCCTTTGTCAAAGAAACGGTAAATAAATATTACTCGTGTTGTAAAACATATATATATATGTATGTTCAGTTGTATACTTACATATATATATATATATATATATATATATATATTATATTAAATAACTCTTTATATATATATGTGTACTGTGTTTATTTTATTTTATTTTTTTTTTTTTTTCCCTTCTCCTTAACATTCATTATAGAAAAAAAGAATTAAAGACAGAGCCAAACTTAAGAAGAATGTAGAAATTATTATGATGAAAAATATTGCACATACGGAAGCTCAAAAATATGTTCATTATATTCTTCAAAAAAATCTGGACATATATTCAGATGATAACTATATGCCTAATAATGTTGAGGTAGAAACAAAAAAAAAAAAAAAAAATTAATATAAATATAATTACATATTATATATATATATATATATATGTAATATTATTTCTTTTACTTTTTATTTTTTTTTTAGAAAAATATGAACTTGATCATCGTACCTTATATAATAGAACTTATCATTTATTTGGTAAGAACTAAAAAAATATATATATTTATAAATGAATATTCGTAAAAAGGAAAAAAAAAATTCTCACATCATTAACATGGACATATTTTTTAATAACAGATGAATGTGCGAAAAGAAATTGTTCATCACACAATGGGAGGTAACAAATATAATATAATAAAAATTAAATAAAAAATACTATCTTTATATGATTATGGCAATATATATATATATATATATATATACACATTTTTATATTATGAAGATATGATAGAACAAGCGCTTTCTCAACAATCGGACATTTATGAAAAGCTTAAGGAGTAAAAATATATAAATAAATAAATAAATATAAATATAAATATATATATATATATATATATATATATATATATATATACATTTTATTGGTATAATATTCACTTTATATACTTTATTTAATCCTTTATTTTAATCATAAGACATTTATATCAAAACAGACCTATAAAAAGGAGTCTTTAAATGAAAAAATAGGAAACATATTAATAGAACAAGAGAAACAGATAATTCTTATATATTATAATTATACATATAATTAATCTTTTATATTTTTTCTTCTTTTTGTTTTTTATAATTCTTTTGAATGTACAAAAAAAAAAATATATATATAATGATAATTATACATATATATATATAAACATATATGTTATATTATGAAAGGATTACATGAAGACATATAAATAATATATCCTATTAACAAAATTTTTTTTTTTTTTTTTTTTTTTTTTTTTCTTTTTTTTTCCTCCTCCTTAAATAAATAACCTCCAAAGAAAAATTGTGCATATTTACATATAAACATTTATATACTTCTCAATTTTTCAGTAATCACATATTTTACTTTATCTCTTCATTTTTACCTTCTCCCTCCATTTTTACCTTCTCCCTTCATTTTTACCTTCTCCCTCCATTTTTACCTTCTCTCTTCATTTTTACTTTTACTCTCCTCCTTGCTAATCGATTTAATCTCGCTTTCAAAGCTGAACATGTGCCTTGTCTTATTTGTAGTGGATTCAATTTTTCCCAATATGTCCTCAGCTAGTTCTCTCATTTTATTTTCATTCTTCTCAGTGTCGATCTTATCCTTATTATTATCATTATTATTGATATTATTACTACCACTATTTGCATTATTTTGTTGTTGACCATCTTCTGTTGGTCTCCCTCTTTTTTTCTCAGCAGCTTTCTTACATATAAGTATAAAATTATCATGTATATATTCATTTTCTCTTATAATATATCTTATTAATGGAAAGCACTTATTTATCTTTGCTAATATTTTTTCGTCTATGTGGATATTTAAAAACACCTGCATATATAAATGTAAATCATCTCTTCTATTAATATTTACTTCTTTCATTTTTTTAAAAACTTTTTCTACAAGTGTTTCGTTATATTTACTTTTCTTTAAAAATGTTAATAAAAATAATAATATTCTCTTATTCATCTCATATTCTAACTTTCTATCATTTTTAGTTAAAACAGATATCATATCACATATATTATTAACAAGTGTTATAGGAGATTTCTTATCTAATTCATAAAAAAAGGATTTTGATCCACTTGATATCTTCTCATCACTATCTATTGTTAAATACATCATATGTACAAGCAATATACTCTTTGCTTTTACAGTATCTGTCATAAATAAATGAGTAAACACTGATACAGCTGTTCTCCTCATATTTATATCTTCATCATTTAATACTTTGAAAATATATTTATTGTATGGTTCCAGCAAATTAGGATGGCGATATAATAAATCTGCATAACTAATAAGTAACATTTTTCTTATATTAGATATGGTTTTGTACATTATGCAACTTTTGAAAACTTTATATTTCAATGACTTGCTAGTTGGATTCCCTTCCTCATTATTTAGGTATCCCATATTATTATTATTATTATAATACATTTTGTCTCCCTTATTTTTTACGTCATCCTCATTCATATTCCCACTTTTCACATTTCTACTATCATTCTTACCCTTTTTATTCCTATTCGTATCCTCAATTTTCATACCACTATCACATAAACTTAATATATTCATGTTCATATCTGCAGAGAAATCAATCGAACTATTCCCGACGTTCCTATTTCTCAAAAACAACTGGTTTTCTTCCTCTGTTATTATTGATACAATTAACTTAATTATGGACGCATTATTAGATATAATCTTTTGACAAAACGTTTGTGATATTATAGCGAATTTACATAAGGTTAATAAACATACGAGTATCAATAAATATACCTCATAATTCATATACAATGTATCATCCTCCTTATCAACTCCTTGTTGTTTATTAAAACAATTTCCTATTTTATCATCATTTATAATACACTCATTAAAAAATTCCTTAGGATTATTTATTATAAAAAATATTAAAGGCATAACTTTTTTTCCTAACAAATTATTACATACTATCATATGTTCAACAACATAATCAAAGTATTCCCGATCCTTTTCTTCCTTTGTACACATACCATAATTACTCTCGTTCTTAGAAACAATCTTTTTTAATTTGTTCTGGATCTTTTCAGCATAGATATAAGTATATAAACCTAAATGCCCACATAAAAAGATGAACTTTGTTAATGTTAAACATGAAACTTTCTTATTATTATCTCCACTTATTTCATTATTCACAAAATAAGGTTTACACATATTATTGTTTAATAAAAAATGTAACATATTCCTTATCTTCGTCGTAAATATGAGAAGAAAATCGTCAAAATGAACATACATACTTTCAACAATAGATTGACAACATTTAAACCAGGTATTCTTATCCTCATATAAACACTGTTCCTTGAATGATCCCTTAAAATTGTAATAAAAAGAAATGTTGTCTCCACTATTATTATTATTATTATTATTATTATTATTATTATTATTATCATTATTATTATTATTATCATCATTATTATTATTATTATCATCATTATCATTATCATTATTGTAGTTATTATTGTTATCATTATTCCTTTTCATATTATCCACTCTATTGATATCTTTGCTCTCTACTCCATCATTCTCAATCATCTTGTCAAATATCAAATTAAACAATATTATCAACAAACTCTGTATTATTTTATTCGTCTTGTTATACTTCAGTATTAATATCAACAAATTTATAAAATGCAAATTCTCCTTGTACTCATTTATAAATAACAATATTAAATGTTTTTTCTTATTCGTAAATAGAAAATGTTGATCCTTTTTTCCTTTCTTTATATTTACCGTGTATATAGAATAACATAATATTTTCATAAGGATTAAAGCACCCTCTTTTATTATAATATTTTTATTATCACTAAATTTATCAACAAATAATATATTAAATAATTCATCTAATAATTTTCCTACACTTATACTACTAGCCTTTTCTTGAAGTAACAAACATTCAATAATTTTTTCTATACATGATATATCTTTTAATTTACTATTCATAGTTATATTAATTAATCTAAATGCACTTATTCGGTAATTATCACTTGAAATATTTACATATACAAATTCATTTATTATTATTTCTACTATTACATTATTATTACTAAATATTAAGGACCATACCTTATTCATATCTTCTCCTGCTTTATTATTACCACATATGTGTGCTAAAATAATAAACTTTATAGCACTCTTTTGATCAGTTTCAATAGTTGAATATAACAATTTAAAACACAAATCAACACATTCATCTACAATCAAAGATATAAACAAAACTTCATTGTACATCCTTATAAGAAGATCTAATTGATTAGCATACTTACTTCTATCTTCCTCATTTTGTATATTACCTTTCAATAGTGAATCTGAACTTGCACGTGCAATAATATTATTCTTATTCGTTAAATCAGAACTAATATTTACACGATCTAAAATAATTTTATGTCTTTTATTATGATTGTTCTTATTTTCAATACAAGCATCCATATCTTCACTATCTGTATCACTATCAGATAAATTAATTTTCTTTTTACTTTTTACATTTTTTATTCTTTTCATATCATTATCCATAAGTAATCTATCACCAACATCATTATTATCCAACTCCTTCTTAAAATTAAAACTTCCATTTATATCAATTTTTAAGGAATCATTCTTATTCAATAAATCCTTTCTTCTATCCAAATAATATAAATCCTTCTTTATTCTCTTCGTGTCTAAAGGTATCATATATTTCGTTTTTACAACATCATTTGCTATACAAGATAATAAAGCAAATGCTCTCTGCCTTACTAAAGGAGATTTATCATTTATTCGCTCACTACATATTACACATATATTATTATAATAATTTAAGGGGATAAAATTATTCTCAATTAATTCATAAAATATTTTCAACAAATAACAACGAACATGTAATTTAGAATCATATTGTCTACATATTAATACATGCATTATATATGCTCGATTTTTTAAACATTCCTCAAAACATAATTGTAAAAAATATAAATCTTCCCATACTAATTTATTTATTATATCTTTATATGTACTTATACTATTTTCATTAATATGTAAACAGGACGATTTTAATATATTATCACTTTCTTTGTTATTCAAAATATTCTTTTCTTTTCTTCTTAAATTGATATATTTTCTTTTTTTTCTTTCTTCTTTACACTTTTCCTTCTTTGAAATATAATGCTTATTATTATAACATTCATTTGTTTTATTACTATTATTATTATTTATTATTCTTTTTTTATTATTATTATTATTTTTTTTTTTTTTGTCTTTTTTTTTTGGGGGGGATTTTCCCTCTCTTTTATTAGAAAAATTTTCATTTATATTGGAATCACTAAAAAAATCAGTATCATCATCACTATCAATATTATTATTATCATCATTATCGTCATCACTCTCATCAATCTCATCATTATCATCACTCTCATCAATCTCATCACTCTCATCAATCTCATCACTATCATCGCTATCATCGCTATCATCGCTACTCTCATTTAAAAAGTCATAACTATTATTACGCTTTCCAACATAATTCTTTTCATCCTTATATTTAGTACACTTATTCATATCCCTCCTACCATTTTTTCCCTTCTTCCTATTATTTGTAGAAAGTCCAGAATCTCTTATATGATTCATCTTAATTTCTTCACTACCCTTGGATAAAATTATAAAATTTTTAAAAATCTCAAATATCGATTTCCTTATATAATAAATGTCTATACCTAACATATCCGTTAAATCTTTCAAATAATATATTAAATGAACACTTAAGTTTTTAGAAAAATATTCCAAACAATTTAATATATTCAATATTTCATTCTGCATGTGCGTTTGAACACTCAAATTTAAATATACTATCGAATTTTCTTTTATATGATCTATAAACTCTTTCATTATAACTTTAGGAATATCTGTATTCTTTACCCTTAATATACAATCACATATATTTACACTAGTACATTTCTTACATACATTTAAAAATATGTAAGAAAAAGAAAATGAATAAAAATTCTCATCCTCCTCATCTTCTCTCTTTTTACAATTCAAATTATCTTTTTCGCTAATTTTCTTATCACTATCACTATCATTATTATTATCATTATCATTATCATTATTATTATCATTATTATTATCATTATCATTATCATTATCAGAGTTATATTTATTATTATTATTATTATTATTATTATTATTATTGCTGTCATCATCATCATCTTCTTCCTCCTCATCCATATGTTTACCCTTTTTCCTCTTTTTCTTACTATCAACAACTTTAAATGCTTCCTTCTTATATTCCATGTGATTCAAAAGACTACTAGACGATTTAACAGATTTCTCAGTAGATCGAATAACCTTATTTTTATCCTTCTTCATATACAATTTCAATAGATTCCCTATAATAATTGATATTTCCTCATGGTACGTAATGCTCATATTAAATGTTGTTGTATTCTCTTGATTTAATGTATATATATTTAAAAAAAAATGTAAATATATGTCTAGGATAGATATATTCACATTGTCATATAATAAATCAAAATTTATATTACTAACTAATAAAATAATATTATTTAATAAACTATTTATATTTTTCAAAGGTATATTATTCCCTTCATCATTATCTCTTTTCTGCTTTTTTCTACCTCGTTGAACATTTATAATAATTTCATTATTTGGCTGTTTTGAAAAATTAGAATTATAATATGAATTAAATATATTTATATATATAAAGGTTAAAGCATTAAAAAATGATATAATAATTTCATTTATTTCAAAATATGATAATTTCCT
>LT990243.1:137500-150000 GCA_900257145.2 Plasmodium billcollinsi
CCCTCTACGTATTTCTCCTTAAACATGAAAAGGTTAGGTATCAAATTTTTATTATCATATACAAATTTACTGTTAAATGTATATCTAGAAGAAAGTAAAGAGCCACACAAATAAAAAAAGAAAAAATATTTTTTCGCCATCAGAAATATCATTTTTTACACATATATATGTGGGAAAATATGTCTACAGAAATATATATATATATATATATATATATTTGTTTATTCCACACGACTGCTTATGCATAAATATAAACATATCATCAAGAGTTCGATTATCATATATTTGAAATAATTGTCCAAAAATATATAGCACATGGAATTATAATATAGGGAGGGCAAATATATTTTTTAAGAAAAAGAAGAAGGATGAATATATAATAATAACATAATCACAATCGAAAAGTTCATTCATAAATATGTATACATATATATATATATATATATATATGTACTTAAAAATATAATGCACATCCTGGTATATATATTAAACGATACTCAAAAAAATTCATAATTCTCTCCCATTATGTTTAATAAGTTCAATCACTATACAAACAAGAAAAAAAAAGAAAAAAAAAAAAAAAAAAAAAAAAACAATGTACATACAGAAAAATAAAACAATAAAACAAGGAAAAAAAAAAAGAAAAAAAAATGATAATATTATACATATATATATATATATATGTATGTGTCAAATGGTACAACATAATATATATAAGTACATGAAATTTTCTACTTTTTACAATGAACACATTTTGTACATTATTCTTTACATTTTCATAATGACGTTTTTCTAAGAAAAAAATTTTATTAAAAATTTTTTCTATCCTTTTGCTGCCTTAACATTTTTTCAATGAAAAAAATATACTCCAAATAATTGGAGGATATGCTTCCTTTTACATCCCATAACATTTCTAAAAGTTTAAAAGAATATTTCAATTGTTTATTATAAAAACAATAATTAGCTAAATAAGTTACAGCATTAAAAAAAACTGTAGGAGAATTTCTCAAACATTGAATAAAATACAAATAACTGGTATTTTTATAATAAATTAAATTAAAATTTTTGAACAATAAATTCGATTTATGATATTCTTTAAATTTTTTTTTCTTTATATTATTATCCCTCCCAAAAAAATTATTCTTTACAAACATTTTATATGAATTTTCTTTTAAAAATTCATCTATATATATATTATCATGATGCAAATTTTTAGTTATTTTTTTAAAGTATCCTTTTAAATATATGAGACACCAAAGTAAGCAATTGTTATTTCTTTTTTTATAATAATGATGAACAATAATATGTTTGATACATTCTTTTTTTTTTTCATCACTCAAAAGAAGATTAGATATATCATATTTCCTTATTAATTCATTATATTCGTTATTTAAAATATTTAAATTAATATTAAAAATCATAGAAGAAAATAAAATATTTTTCTTAAAATTCCAACCTCTTATTAACACATAAATATAATTATATATATCACCCCTTTCTAAATATGAAGCAGACAAGAAATAATATATAGAAATATCTTCCTTAAAAAAAAGAGCCTTTTCATATGAAAAAATACAAAAAGAATAATGTTTTTTATATTCTAAACACTTGCCTAAACTATACCATACATAGGAATTGTTAAAATATAAAAAAAGAACTTTTAATAAAATATATATGGAAATATTTACATTATTCTTGAATAAAAAATATTCCTGTGCTAAACTGATATAACTATATATATGATATTTATCTTTTCTAATACCTTTTTTAAAAAATGTGATTGACTTTTCATAATTCTTATTTAATGAATAATATTTTCCTAATATATAAAATAATTTTTCATCATAATTTTTTTTATTTTTCTTTTCATAATTATGAGCCAATATAAATAAATCAAATGTTGAATTATTTAAAAAATATATATTAGCTAATAATTCAACATATATAAATTCGTCTGAAAAATATTTAGGAATTATTAATCTTTTAAAAGCTTTATATTTCTTCATACTCATACACATTATATGTTTTTTATCTTCATCATAAAATTCAAATTTGTTATTAGGTCCCAAAAATATAATCTGATTTTTACAATTTTTAGATTGTCCATATTGAGAATAATAATATATATAATATATATTCATCATTTGTTTTTTTAAAATAGCATTTTCCTTATTTATAATTTTTAACTTATTAAAATATTTCAAACTTTTTTTTTTCTTACCACAGTAATAATACAATTTGGCTAGCTCACTTGAAATGTACAGGTTATTTTTTCCCCTTAGGATTTTTATCAAATATTTATATATACATATAGAATCTTGATAACGTTTATTATTTAAAGAACAGAAATGTGCAAATCCGAATAAGGTCATAAAGTTATTTTTAAAATTATGTTCTTTTAAATATTTTTTATATTTAATAAAAACATTATTAAATATGGTCTTTTTATTTTTAACATTTTCAACATTATATACATTTTCTATATAACTTTTACAATTTTTATAAAACCGATCCATATGTCCAACAATTTTTTCATTTCCTTCTTTATTTATCATACCCTCCTCAAAAATTTGGTTAACAAAATAATTGTTTTTAAAAAAAAAATCTTCATTTATATTTGCTATAGGGTTCATATATGTGTAGAAATTATGATTATTCATTATATTTATTTTATTATACTCATTTTTTGAAAATTCAAAGAATTCATTCTCAAACAAAAGATTAACAAGTTTATCTAATTTATTATGCTTATTTATAAAATACTTTTTTTTTACATATTTATATATATTTTTTTTTTTCCCCCTCTTGCTATTGTTTTTTTTTCTTTCATTACGATTAATGGATATAGTACTATAATTATCATATTCATTTTGGTTTGTATATATTTCTTTTCGCTTTCTTTCAATTTCATGGTTAACTATAAATTTTTCTATACATATTAAGTTGTTAAAAAATATCCAAGCAGTAATATTAAAATAATCTCTCTTAATACTCTTCTTAATATATAATACACTTTTATGATATTTTCCTAAATCATAATAAACAACGCTTAATAATAAATATAGATGTGTGTCAAAAACTATAAACTTTTTTCTCATACTTTTCATATACTGTATAATATATAAAAGTATTTCTTTTCTTCTCATATGTTCCATATTTATATGAAGATAATGTTTTCTCACATTTTTTTCATTACATATATAGAATGAATGACTGTGCATATATAAACATAGCATTTTTATATAAAGATAAAATTGCATATTTTCATTTATATGATACATATGCGTATTTCTCTTTTTTATTTTCACTTTTTTATTAATATATTTGTTTTTCATATGGTTAATAAATTGTTCATTGTTGTTATATATATAATAACATATATCCCCTTCTGATATTTCATCATAAATATTATTATTGTTTTTATTTGATATTTTATTATCTATATCTACAAAACATTTATTTTCCCCATGTGTAGGATATATATAACTGTTGTCGTGTTCAATGATATTAATAAAATCATTTTCAAAATCTGAACATTTTTTATATAAGAGAAAATCATTACATCTTCTGTTAATTTTATTTTCATATTTCATATATTTTGGATTTATAATAATATCATCTTGATAATTTCTTTTTATTTCCTTCATTTTATCTTCTTTCCTATATTTACCTTTTCTTTGTAACATGTCTAATATAGTAATATTTGTTCTGTTATTTATACGAACCTTTTGGTCTATAACTTTCTCATCTTTTTTATGAATCTCATTACATACCTGCTTACCTTTATTAATAAAATTGATTCTTTCAATCAATGTGTTCAAATTATATTTATTATTTACAAAAAAATTATGTTTCCATAATAAATTTAATTTAAAATGTTGAGAAAAATTCCTAGTCGATATTTGGCACAATAAATTATATGCTTCTTTATATTTTTTTTTGTAAAATAGGGAAATAATTTTTTTATATTTTGA
Source organism: Plasmodium billcollinsi (assembly GCA_900257145.2). NCBI lineage: Eukaryota > Apicomplexa > Aconoidasida > Haemosporida > Plasmodiidae > Plasmodium > Plasmodium billcollinsi. The sequence continues at coordinate 141,475 of LT990243.1, forward strand.
AAATGGATTTCTAAATTTTATATTATCAATAAGTTTTTTATTATAATTTATATTATCATCTTTGTTTTTCTCACATTTGGATAGTTCTAATAACCATGAAGAAGTATCATTGAGAAATCGTAATTTGTACAAAATACATTTTTGGAAAAGTAAATTTTTTTTCATATATATATTTCTTTTTTTTTCCTTTCTTCTTCTTCTTCTTCTTCTTCTTCTTCTTCCTCTATATATATATTTTTCTACGTTATCATATTTATATATTTTATCATTTCCTTCTTCTCCATAATAAAAAATTTTTTTTTTTTCATCTTTCATTTGTTTTAAATAATTCTGACTTTTCATTGTGTAAAATAAAATATTCTTTATCATTTGATAAAATATTACTAGAATTTCTCTTTTCTTTATTTTTTCTTTTTCTTTTTCTTTTTTTTTTTTTTAATTGTTCATATTTTTTATCTTTCTTTCATTTATTAAAAATATATTCCTTTTTAAATCATCATGGTCATATTTTTCCTTTTCATCGATGAGAAACATCAATACTACAGCTAAAAGATGTCTTCATAGTAGATCGACAAATAAATAAATATATATATATATATATATATACTATATATTTTATAATATGTTTTATTAAAGACGAATAAGTTTTAGAATATACATTTATTTATATATTAACCAGAAGATATAACTTGAAATATATTTTTTTTTTTTTTTTTTCATTTTGTTCCTTTAAATAATATAAATATTAAGCTATTATATCATAAAAAAGACATACTATAGTATTACACTTAAAAAATAATATATATACTATAATAGATAAATATGTCAAAAAATGTAACATACATATATATATATATATATATATATATATATATATATATATATATGTAGCATTACTAAGAACTTTCAAATATAATTCTTATAATATAAATTTTTTAATATTAAACCATGGATATACTTCTTTGTACTTCCAAAGAAGGAAGGATAGAAAAAAGAAGAAATAAGATTTTAAATAAAAGTAGGTAACATAACACGCACATATATATAAATAAATATATACGTATATACATATATATATATATATATATATATATATATATATAAGATAATCATATGAAACTTAATAATTTAAATAAATAAAATATATTTATACTTCCATAGTAAAGGAAGATTATAATGGCACAGAAAAGAAATTAATCGAAATAAAAAAAAACAATGAAAAAAAAGATAAAGAAAAAGAAGACAACCAATATTCCCTTGTATACAATTTTGAATATACAAATAACGAACATACTGAAAATTATGCTAATATAAAAAATGATATTATTTCTAGATTAAGTGAAAGAAAAAAGGATTACCTACAAGAATTATACAGTAAACGAAACAATGAAGAAAAGGTAACATTGAAATATTAACACATATATAAAGAAAAGGTTCTATATACATTCATATAATATAATATAATATAATATAATATAATATAATATAATATAATATAATATAAATGATTGAATACATACATATATTTATATATATATATATATATATATATATATATATATACATATATTTCCTTTTCGTTTTATAGCACTTTTTACAAAATATAAAGAAATATTCTAATGATACATTAAACAAAAACAATGTTCTAAGTTTTGATCAATATATAGACCATAAAAATGATTTTCCTCAGGATACATACATATCCTCATTTCAACATAACATGATGGATGTTACTAACTTAGCTCTTAAAGAAAAAGAAACATATAAAAAGAAAGTAGATAAATATTTTTCCCTATTAAAATACAAAGACGAACAAATCAAAAAGGGTATAATTATTGCATTATTTATTTGTTCTTTTTTTTTTCTTTTTTTTTCTACTATTATAAATATATACATATATAAATATATACATATATAAATATATAACAGTCTGTGAAATTAATGCCAAGAATGTTACAACATTCATATCATTTATGAGAAATCAAATGGAAGGATATAAAATATATCTAGAAGGTATATAATTTTTTTTTTTTTCCCATTTTTTTTTTTTTTAAATTATATTATCTTTAAACGTATTTCTTGATACTCTTAGATATACTCAACAAAACAAGAGACGATCTAAATCAAAAAAGGAAGATATTATTAGTATATCAAAGGAAATAAAACATATATATATATATATGTATGAGAAATTAATAAATATGTTTCTTTCATATATATACTTTTTGTATCCCTCTATATTTTAGAATTATAATAAAGAAATCCTTGATGACTTTTTGAGGATGAGAAATTTGGTATAAAAAAAAAAAAAAAAATTATTTTTCCTTTTCAGTTTTTATAATATATATATATATATATATATATATATATATATATATATGTATATATTTTTTTTTTTTTGTGAAGAATTCTAACACTTTTGTTGAAGAACTCGAATCTGAAAAAATTCTCAATGATAAAATAAAAAAAGAGTATGAGACTAAACAGTTGGACTTGAAGCTCAAAAATGAATTATTAGAAAACAATTTGGTAAAAAATAAAATAAAAAAATAAATTAGTACACGTAAGGAATATATATATATATATATATATATGTATGTATGTATTGTATAGAATAATAATATAACACATTTGGAAAATATAAATCATATCTTTATGGATAAAGAAAAAAAATTATATAACAGAAAATTATTACAACAAAAAAATAGTTATAATTTAAAATTGATCAATTTTTATAAATTAGAAATAAACAAATTAAGAGAATCATTGTTGGCTGTTAAAGCATATTATTACAACTATAAGATAAAATCAAAGTAATGAAAATATATGTGGGCGTATATTATATCTATATAACATTAATATGTATCTTTACATATATATATATATATATATATATATATATATTTTCCTTATGTCTTTTTATTTTTCGTTTAAGGAAAAACATCAATGAACTTATTAATCAATATGAAAGAATAAAATATCAATTTATCGAATTACAAAAGAGACAAAAAAGTTATGAAAAAAATTTCCAGAAAAAGTATGCAAAAGCTTGGGATCTTCAAAGAAAAGAAGTAAAAAATAAAAATAAAATAATAATAATATATATTAATAATTATATATTAATAATTTTATCATGTATAATTATAAATTATAAAACGTTTTGTGTATTTCTTTATATATATATATATATATATATATATTATATATAATCTTTTTAAAGGCTATGACATATATCGAAAAATTAATAAGTGCTAATAAAATTATACATGAACAAATATTCTTAAGAGATTTTCAAGAAACTAATTATAAATATTTAATACAAGAAAATATCCATCTAGTGACTTCACATAAAGGTTTGTTACAATAAAATATTTATTTATTATCATCATTTTTTATCTTTACATTTTCGACTTATTATGTATATATTATATATATTATGTATATTCTGATTTTTTTTTTTTTTTTTTTTTTAAAATATCAGATGATGAAAATACAGCGATAGAAATCAACATTGAAAAAGTGACACCTGAACAAAAAGAAAATGTTAAAAAGTTATTATTACAAGAATGTTCGTTTCTAATAGATGAAGTGGTAAGTATAAATAAATAAATAAATATATATATATATATATATATATATATATATATATATATATATATGTGCGTATATTTTTATAATTACACATTATAGAATATAAAAGATCAAGAAGAACAGATAAGAAAAATATTAAATTATATCGGAGTACACACAAACGAAGATCTAGAATTATTAACACAATTATTCTACATAGGTTAATGAAATAAACAAAAAATATATATATATATTTATATTTATATTTATATTACACATTATGGTTCCCTTTTTTATTTCCTCAAAGATGCTGATCAAGAAAATTATACCATAAACAAATTTAATAAAACCGAAGACGATAATAATATACCATATAATTCAGAATATACATTAGATATTATCCTTAAGTATTATCAAGAGAAAGAAAAAGAAAATACATGTAGAATATCAAAAGATAAACAAAAATATAAAAACGTAATACACACATATATATATATATATATATATATATATATATATATATATATATATATATATGTATATGTAAATTATAGATTAATATCATAAAAATACATTTAATATTATATATATTCAAAATATTAATAACCAAAAAAAAAAAAAAAAAAAAAAAATTAAATTATTATAAATATTTCAAAAGATATAAGTATTTTTATTTTATTTCATTTATTTATTAGAGATTAAATATATCCTTAAAAATAATAATGGATAGAAAAAAACAAGAAAAAGAATACTGGTCTAATTTATCAAATGTCACACCTGATGATATGATCACCTTATGGAAGGTTATAAAAAAAATAAAATAATAAAAATAAAACAAATAATATATATATATATATATACATATTTACAAATATAATATTCTTAATAGTATTAAAGATCCATGTAAATATTTATATTATTTTTCATATTAACCTTTACGTATTATTTCTTTTTTTTTTATTATTTTATATACATTCTATATCATAAAAATACAATTTTTCTCCAATTTAAGACATTTTCTATATATGTTGAAAAGTATTATCATATTTTAAAAGAGAGAGCAAGTATTATTCAAAATATTTTTGATGAGGAGAAGTTCATGAAACAACATATAAATAAAATTGATAGAATGAAAAAGGAATTATCATAATTTAAATAATATATATATATATATATATATACATTATGTGTTAACATTTTTTTTTTTTTTTTACTTTTTTATATAATTTTTTTTTTTTTTTTTTTTTTTTTTTTTTTTTTTTTTTGGAGACTCTATATTTTTCCTTTACTCTTCTCATAAAATTTAAAGCATTATAATATTTATATTTCTCCTTTCTTATCATAAATTTCTTTAATTTTTTCTAGCAACGATTCATTATGCTTCAATAAATCATACTACAATGGAATGAGAGAAATAAAAAGAAGGCATTTTTTGTAATATTATACTACATATCTGCTTCTTAATATGTCTATAAATATACCTGTATTTCCTTCTTATTCTTATTTTCCTGCAGCTTTTTTTTATTTTCTCTACGTAACAACAAAAAAAGGGAAAGAAAAAAATAAAAAATAAAACAAAGTAAAAATATATATATATATATATATATATATATTTTCTTTATTCTTTTTAGAATATAGCAAAAGGAATTTATTATCATTAATATATCGATAATTTCAACAACAGGATTTTATTTACTTATTTTTTTACTTTTTACTTTATTATTTTTATTATTATTTTTTTTTTTTTTCATAATTTTACTCTTTTAATAATTCTAATCTAGTTTGTACGTCTATTAATTTCTCTTTCAGTTTATTTTCCTCAACTGATAAATCTTGAAGCTTTAAAAAAAAATGAAAAAAATAATAAAATATATTTTGATTTACGTATATCCTCATACATATACATAATTTACGTAATTATAAAAAGATTTATTTCAAACGTTAATACAATTAAATTGTTCTTTTCGTTCATTTCCTTGAATCCTTGAGTATTCATCTCATTGTTGTGCTCAATTATATCTATCAAATTTTTATAATAATTAATATTCTTTTGTAGTTCATTCGTTATTCTTTCCGTATGTGATAAATCATAACAAAAAAGAAATAAAGAGAATATAAGAAAGTGGAAAATACACAATTATATAAATGTTCAAATATTTAAGAATATGTATATATATATATAGATATATAGATATATCTTTTCCTTGTTACAATAATAAAGCGAATCCTCGCTTGGGGTATTCACAAATGATCTGTCGTATTATTTCATCTATCCAAAAAAACATTATGTAAATTCCATTTATTTTATATATCACTTCACATAATTAATAAAATAATCATTTATATATATATATATATATATATATATATATATATATATATAACCTAATAATTCAAAAATTATATTCTCTACGTAAAAGAAGTTTAATTTATCTATATTGTTGTTTTCTATATTTTTAAGAACAGCTTGGATTAATTCCAGGTCACTCAAATTGGTATCCTCAGATATTAGCTGCAAACAAAGCGATGGACAAAAGTAAAAAAAAAAAAAAATAATAAAGTAATTAAATAAGAAAATAAAAAAATACATATATATATATATATATATATATATATATATATATATATTATACAACCTCATTTTGCATAATTATAAATACCTGAATAAACGTCTTGTCAATTTTTTTAAAAACTTTTATTGGAAATAACAAAGATAAATTGAAAAAATCATACATATGAAAACTTTTTTGAATTTTCAAAAATATATCTTCATTATAATTATTTCTATAAGTGAATCCAAATAAATAGTTTATTATAATTTTATATAATGATATCATAAGAACATATAACACCAATCGATTTTACATCAACCCCAAAAAAAAAAAAAAAAAAAAAAAAAAAAAAAAAAAAAAATATATATATATATATATATATTTATATTTATATTTATATTTATATTTATATTTATATTTATATATATATATATATATTTTTTTTTTTTTTTTACTGTTCATCTAATATTAAATCTCTAATTACATTTATATTATCGTCTAAATTACAATTTTTAATTAAAGATTTTTCAAAATGTTTTTTATATTCATCCATCACTTTTAACATATACGATTTTAATTCCTTGCTTATGGTAAAAGGATTAGCATATTTCAGCTATATTTATATAAAAATAAAAATAAAAATATATATTATATATTATATATATAATGAAACCTTGGTTCAATAGGAAAATAAGAAAATTTCTAACATTTTTATTTTTTTATTTTATTTTTTTTACACTACCAAGAAAAATATTACACACTACATAATATATATATATATATATATATATATATATACATATATACATATATATATTATATTTTTTATTATTTTTATTTTTTTTTTTTTACTATTTGGTGACTTTTTTCCATCATTTATAAATATAATATTTATGTATATGATGTATACACATTTATATATTACTTTTTTTATTTTGATAAAAAAAAATAAAAATTTATTTAAATAATATTTTTCACCTCGACAGAAATTCTTTCATAAAATAAAAAAAATAAAAATTTACATTTTAATTTATTTTTTTATAAAAAATAAAAAATTTATAACACAATTGTCAAAGGAAAATATATATATATATATATATATATATATATATATAAATTTATGTCATAGAATCATTTTTTTTTTTTAGGATAATACAAATTCCCTAATTAAAATATAATTATCCACACAATGTTAATATTTGTCTAATATATAATATATATATATGTATATATATATATATTATATTTTTTTCCATAAATAAAAAAATGGATGACAGAAAGGAAAACAAAAAGAATGCAGATTATGAAATATTTTTAAGAGATAGAAAATTGAAATGTGAAAAAATAAGGAAAAAAAATGCTGTACATAATAAATTTATATTACCCATAATTAATTTTATAAAGGGTATTGTTAATTTTATCAAAACAGTTATTAATATAGTAATGGAAAAAAGAAGAAAAGAGAAAAAAAAAAAAAGAAAAAAAGGAGAAATTAAAGGAATATCAAATATTTATTATATTTTTATGTATATAATATATATCAAATCTTCCTATATATGTCTTATTATATATATATATGTAACACATATATATGTTTTTTTTTTTTTTTTTTTTTTTTTTTTTTTTTTCCAGCTAGCTATATTTTTTAAAACCCTACTTGGACAATCAAATACTTCTCAAGTTAAATTAAAATATTTATACATTATTATGAAAACTTATTTTTTCTATGTTTATATTATTTCTTTTTCTTTTTTGAAATAATATAAACTTAATATTATGTGGTTATAATATAACATTTGTAACATATATATATATATATATATATATATATATATATATGTACCTTTTTCTTTCATAGAGTTCCAATGGAAAGAATAATGATGGTGATGACGGTTTTTTTAAAAAGAAAAAAACAGGAGGTTTACCAAAAAGCAGAATTATGGAATTAAAAAATTTAGGTACCTGCTTGGGAAGTACCTGAGGTTAAGTGTTTTTCCGATATTTAAGTATTTAATTTTATTATATATATATATATATATATATATATATATATTTTAAATGAATATACTCATAAATGATTTGCTAATTTGAAAATACAGAAAAATAAATGTATAAATTAGTAATGAGAAATGATGTTATATTCATTTATATACTTTTGAATTTTTTTTTTCTCTTTTTTTTTTTTTTTTTTTGTTTTTTATAAATATATGCTTATAAAAAAACGTTATCATTCAAAAAAATTATAATAAATAATAAAATAAAATAAAATATATATGGAAATATAGACACATTTTTATAAATATGATGAATTATAAAAACTTGTAATAAATAAATATATATATATAAATATATATATATATATATATATACACGTAAGTATGAATTTATTTAAGTATTTATACTT
>LT990243.1:155000-160000 GCA_900257145.2 Plasmodium billcollinsi
CCTACTAATTTTATAATATCATTTTTTATTTCCTTAGACGATTTAAATTGTATAATAGTATCAAGTGTTTTCCTAACATTATTAATATTATCATCATTATAATCATACTTTTCGACATCATTTGGATAATATAAATATGTTTGTTTTTCTATTTTTAGTATATCACTATATTTAATTATATCTTTTATATGTTCTTCACTAGATATATAATTATCTTCTATATCTTTATAAGGATACACACCTTTATTTATTGTGTCATCTATATCAATCATATTTAGAGTAATATATCGCACGTCTACATTTAAATCTAAATGTAACTGAAATCTATTATTAATCTGACTCTTTCTTTCTTCTGATTCTAATAATATATTTTTTCTAAGAGAAGATGGAAAAGGTACATTTTTAATATTACTTGGTTTATTACATAATTTACTTAATGATTCCACATCTTCATTTGTTTCTTCATTTTTCTCTTTCTTTACCTTTTTTTTAATTTCGTCATTTATATTAAATATTATATTTTTATATTTCAAGCTTATATCATCATTAGATTCTTTTATTACTTTATTGATAGATACCTTATCTATTTTTAATTTATTTTCATCATTAATATCTACATCCTTTTGGTTATTTTGCAAATAAATATTTTCACATACATATTCAATCGGTATATTACTATTATTATCATTTATTTTTTTAATATCAACTTGGTTATTTCTATCCAAATTTACATTATCCATTTCTCTTACAAATGAACATTCATCTTGTTCATTAGATTCACATACATTTGAACAAGACGAAATCTCACTTTCGCATATATGTATATTTTTATATTTTGTAAAATAACTTTTTTTATCATCACATTTATTATTTATATTTTGTATAATACATTTTTCTTCTTTAATATATAATTCTCCTTTCATATTATCTCCCTTATATATTGAATGCATATTTTTATATGTATCTACGTTTTCATTTGTTTTTTCGCTCATTTTATCAAAACATTTTATTTTATCACATTGTAAATTTATTCCTTCTAATGTAATATTGTTATGTTTCAAATGAGAAATGTTTTTTCCTGTGTTATTTGCATCCTTCAAATGAGAAATGTTTTTTCCTGTGTTATTTGCATCCTTCAAATGAGAAATGTTTTTTCCTGTATTATTTGCATCCTTCAAATGAGAAATGTTTTTTCCTGTGTTATTTGCATCCTTCAAATGAGAAATATTTTCTCCTGTATTATTTGCATCCTTCAAATGAGAAATATTTTCTCCTGTATTATTTGCATCCTTCAAATGAACAATATTTTCTCCTTTATTATTTGCATCCTTCAAATCAGATATATTTTCTCCTTTATTATTGTTATCCTTCAAATGAGCAATATTTTCTCCTGTATTATTTGCATCCTTCAAATCAAATATCTTGTCAAATATATATTTATTAATAACCTCCCAATCAGTATCATCATATTCAATTAAATTTTTAATATGTCCTAATGTTATAGGTACATAAGCATTTAGATTATCATATAAAAGAGATATATTTTTAGAAATATCGTTATTTATATATATTTTATTATCTTCTTTATTAACCAATTTTTTATTAATTATATTATTAGTCAATTTATTATTTTTATTTCTTTCATCAGAATTATTATACTCATTATATTCTTTAATTTTATATGCACAAATCATTTCATTATTTTTATTTCCATCTTTTTCTTCTTCCTTTTCATTTTCATTAGTTTTCCTCTTCTTCCCATTATATATAATAGTATTACTTTTATTATAAATACTATTTTGACATATATTTTTTTTTACATATATGCTATTATTTAAAGTATTAAATGATTTGTTTTTTTTTATATATAAACTATTTTGTGTATGTTCATTAGTTACGTTTTTATATGAATTTGCATTTTTATTAGTTCCTGTATCATTCACATCTTTTTCTTTATTTATTCCCATTGTGTTTTTATGAGCACACAATAACGATATATTATTATCATAAGACTTTTTATAATTATGAATATTATTATATGTATTACCATTATTATTAATATTAATATTGTTACTGTTTATATTTTTTTTCGCACCTATATATATACTTCTATTCATATTGTTTAATAATTTATTATTACTTCCTATATATGTACTTTTATGAACATCTATTTTTTTCTCAGCAACTTTTTTATTAATACCACCTACACACATTTTATTCATTATGTTGTTACTATTGATGTTGTTACTGTTCATATTATTACTAATGATGTTGTTACTATTCATATTATTATTATTATTATTGTTGTTGTTATATATACTTTTTTTACTTAAATTTTCATAATTTCTGTTATGTGTTATTTTAAAACTCTTATCAATATTTATAACACTCTTATTTGGAACATACTTTGAACTTGAAACACTTTTCATATTATTATTTTGTTTAACATATACTGATTGTTTTAAGATGTTTCTATTTTTTATACCATGTTGACTTTCATATCTTGATGAATTAACTTTCATATGTCTCTTCTCTTCTACTTGTTGAGTACTACCCTGTTTTTGAGTTTCGACGTCTTCTTTATTTTCACAGTATTGAATACATCCTTCTGAATCTTCTTTATATGCACTGAAATCTAAAGTACCCAAATCTACATAATTAGATTTATTCTTTTCATTTATATCTACAATACATGATGTATTATGATTAATCATATCATTATTATCTTTAGTATGTACGACCGGTTCATTATTCATAACAACATCTACATTTTCCTCTTTTATATTATCTCTTTCAGCATTTATATTATAATCTTTTGTATAATTAGTAGACATTATATTATTATCCTTTCCCATATTTAATATTTTTCTTATCTCTCTTTCCTCTTCGAGTATGCATTCTTCACATTGTCTTTTTCTCTTATAAAGCTCACTTAATTCTTTATCATCGAAAAGGTTCACATTCCTTTTCACAAGCCCTTCATAATAAATTATAACATCCAATGTTTTAAAATAAGCGTATCTGTATTTATTTAGAAGTTCCAGCAGCTTATCATTAATTTTTTGAAATTTACAAATATACTACAAAAAGGGAAAAAAATGTGGCGACGCAAATAAAGATTAAGATGAAGATAAAAAAAAAGGTGTATATGGAGCGGAAAAAATAATAAATAAAAAAATAAATATGCATATAAGCAAAATATATAAAATGGGACAGCATGACATTTAATATATACATATATGTATATATATATATATATATATATATATATATATATAATTCACAATTCTTATTATGTATAATTATGTATATATTTTCCTATTTTTTTTTTTTTTTTTTATTTTGAATTACTACTTTGTTTAGTAGCGTATCAGGAGCCATATTCAAGCAAATGCTTTACGAAAGGGATTATATATATATATATATATATATATATATATATATATTATGTATATACAATTTTTTTTTTCTTTGATGTTTGTTAAAATAAGTTCACCTACATATATTTATATGTGTGTCTTAATCCTTGAATTATCAAATAATTTATATATTTATAGTATAATATATATATATATATATATATATGTGTAATGTTTTATTTAAAAAATGATAATGTACTAATGATACAATTTTCCCAATTTAAAGTCATATAATTATTTCTTTAAAAATAAATAAATATTTTTACGAATGAATAAATTACACCTACATTTTATTTTCCAAAAAACTAAATGTTATGTGCACACGGAATTTATTTAATGTATGTATAAATATATATTTATTACGGGGTAAAAAAAAAAAAAATAAATAAAAAAAAGAAAATTAAAGAAAAGAAAAATAATAATAAATAAATAAATATATATATATATATATTATTATTATTATTATATATATTTACATATTTATACATTTATATATTATTAAAAAAAAATCCCTCAATTAACTTGGGCACACATTTTAAATGATATATGTCGAAATATATCTTAAATTTTTTTTTAAATAAAATGTAGATAAAACATACACCTTCAAAAGGATTAAATATATAATATGTGGGAAAAAAATAAAAACATACATACATGCATACATACATATATATATATATATATATATATATATATATATATATATATATATATATATATATATGCTATACATACAATTATGTCTTGTTTTCGTTTTAGACTTTTATATAGTTGGGCACATATTCAAAAGGATAATATTTATAATCCACCTTATCATCTGTAACCTGAACTATAAATATCCCAGACTTGTCATCCTTTGCTTGCATACCAACAGCTGATATAGTAATTTGTTTTATATTATCATCAATATCATTTTCTCTGTTTGCATGTAGATGAGCACAAAAGACATGAGTAACTTTATATTTTTTCATTAATTCATATATAAAAAGTCTTGGTTCTTTTTTTAGATGAAATTCATTTTTCTCAGAATAATTATGGAATTTATCCCCATAAATTAAACCGATATTTTCTCCTTCATATATATCATCATACATTAAGGCATGATGTAAAAGTAAAAACTTGTGTTTAAGATTTAAAGAATGTAATTTTTCTAATGTTTTTTCTAACCACTTTAATTGTTTTTCTTTCATTTCTTTAACATGTGTTTCATCATATAATATAGGAGAATTCAATATAATAAATGCACAATTATTATAAATAAAACTATAATAACTATTACCCCATTGTTCTTCAAAATATTCCATACCTTCCATAGAAGGCTTATTACCAACATCATGATTACCACAAAATACATATAAATCAATATCTTTATCTAATAATTTAAAATCATTCTTTAAATCATTAATTTGATTTGTTTGTATAGGATCAAGGGGAAACTTATTTGTTAAATCACCTAATGCTACTACAAATGGAGGCTTCAGTTTATTCGTTTTTTCAATAGCACTTTTTAATAATTCTCTTTCTTCGTACCATCCATGATTACCTCTTATCATACCATATTGTATATCACCAAATAATACA